>CAJVPJ010000136.1:0-41106 GCA_910592205.1 Paraglomus occultum
TGGAGAGGATTATGGTGGAAGAATGGAATGCTATCCCAGTCAGCATTCTAATTAATTTAGTAGATTCCATGAAGCGATGTTGTGAAGAGGTTATTGAGAAGAAATATCTTATTAAATTTATATCAATAAAATCTACTCATTTCAAACTTTCATTTGACATATGCTATGTGCTGATGTGTGCAATATTGACAAAGCAACATGGCTTTCAAGTTTTCCAATTTTTTTTTCTTCACACTGTACATCAAGTGTCTAATATGATACACGGATACTACGAATACTGTGGCCACGATACGCTTTTGATTCAGATTTGGTGAATCCCTTTATGAGGTTGTTGCGACAAAAAAGCTATGTTTTCTGCTGCAGATGATTAATCATGTATTTTCAGAGTCTTGGCAGACGCGAAGTATCTGTTTATACTCAACTCATGCAGCATGCAAGCAAAATAAATACGACGGACCACGGATCAAACCTAAAAACACGCCGTTCCGAGTACCTCACACCGAAAAAGAAGACTCAAAAATCAGATGGGCTTGCAATGAATTGTGTATCGGATATTGTCTTTTCAATCAAAATAAAAGCCAATCACATTTTTGTCAAAGTCGCGAATCCGAGTAGATAACTCCTGGGCAATTCCAATTGTCCGGCGTAACTTCGGATATGATAACCACTCAACAAGTACTCAATGAAAATTTCTCACCTTGTTTAAAGTAAATCCAGAGTTTCGCAAGAATTATTTTAAACAGAGGGGTAAAACATTTGAGGAGAATAATAGTAAAGAGGTTGGTTGTGAGTTATGTTCTTGGAGCTTCACTGAGTAGTGAATAGGATATATTTAAGTCATGATGTAATGATAATGCTGTAATGTGGATACTGAGAGAGTATTGGTGAACGTTCGGTTCAGTTGCCGAACCAGCTGCCGCCACCAGTTGTGTGGTGAATAGGATACTTTTTAACCATTGAATTGAAAACACATCGTGGCCACAGCTTGCGAAAGTCGCCAGTCAGGTATCCAGCCCTGGCGTACGGTGGACGACCTACTGCTGAACGTTCTTCAATTGGTTTTGACTATGATGAAACATTTACTCATTAATGTTTCTTAACGTTAATTCTCAGGATGGAATTTGGAGATCGGGGTGTGGACAGACTATTCGTTAAGTGAATTGCAATATGCAACAAATATCGGTAAGATGTATTTACAACATAAAATTTAGAAGCTACATACAAAATACTATAAATTCTAAATTATTATTATTATTTATTATTATTATAAAGGTCAGGTACCAGTACAAGCACTAGCCACATGGACGTATTGGCATTGACCATGTGGCAAGAATCGTCTCTTTCCCCCGAAGTTTTTATTGAAATCGTCCAACGAGATGCTAATACCGAGTGTCACTATCGTGCAATCGTCATCCTCCCATTCAAAATCCTGATACGTCTCGGATACATCGAGTTGAATGTTATCTCCATTAGTGGATGACGCGCCGCTGTATTGATGGCCTCCTGTACGCACGGCCACAGTGATGTTGTTTTCTTTCGCATACTTGATGGCTTTGATCACATCGTCGTCGCTGCCTTTATAATGGCCGCCTGGTGAATGATCCCCTGTTTCAGGTACGAGCTCGAGGCATACTGATAGCCCTGAGCTTCGTAGTCAGCATCACTGCGTAAGGTTACCTTCCCATGGAATTTGGGGGAATTACCGTGTCAGCCATGTATGACTGCTGTTCGGTCTAATCATATTAATATAAGACTTCATAACGACTGATACTGATCTTGATTGGTCACAGTTGAGGATGCAATTCATTCTATTGTAGACGACGTTTATGTGGCTGAACGGGTCGCGCATGCCGATCTTTTAGAGATGGAATAAACGTACGTTCCGGTTTCGCTTGTAAGAGTTTTCGTTCCGTCTGCAATTTCTCTTCACGTTCTCGCTCCCTATTTTGTGAGAATTTGCTGGAGATCTTCGGTCATCTTTTGCTTCTGAGCAAGATTAGGATTTCAAACGCAGCGACGTTCTCTAACATGAGTATTGCCTTCATGATACTGTTCATCCTTTTTGGTCTCGCCAGAATCACCCAGAGTATTATCACGAACGTCCAAATTTATCTGACCCTAATCGATTGAGAAAGGGACATCGGTAAACCGTTTGCAATAGACAACGGGCTGGATAGGTAAAACCCAATTAAATACAAAGGCAACCCCGCCTCGTTATAACGAACACCGTTATACCAAATACCTCGTTATAATGAAGATTTTTTAAAATCCATTTTCAATCATATAGAATTTACCCAGTTAACCGAATTTTTATATGAAAACCTTTATTAACCGTATCCGAAGATTTTTATTAGAACAGTAATAACAAAGTTGCCCCGTTAAATTGAAGTTTTCGATTTAATATTAACCGAATTATCCAAAGATCTAACCAATAAAAATGCAACAAACATTACATACGTGATATATTTTGCCTGCCCCATGTTAATTACGTGATAAATTTCAAGTCACGAGCGTTTCAGCTTCAGCCCCACAATTATCGATTCAAAAGTTCAAACAAAAATTAATAGTTTTTTTGACAATTACTCAAGCGGTTGTAATATTCTATGCATTGATTAGCCACATGCGCGTTTATTTAGTATTTTCACTCTAATCCGAAGAATCCTATACATTAATATAACCTTCTGTTAACACGGCAGAATGCTCAAGAAATGACCTTGATTGAAAACAAGAATATAATTTGAAGATACCCGACTGACGTCACACATGAGGTGAATTTTTGAATGGGAGAATGCGAACCGAAGTTTGAAATGCTAGCTGCAAAGTGCGCTTTATTGAAATTAGGAATGGACATTACTTATTAAAATTTCATATTACACGGTGAACCTAGATGGGGTCCGTTCTGTCGCTATAGCAAATTTTCGTTAATTCAGGTTTCCTTTCGATCATGTAACCTTTGGTCTATGTATCACCGCAAATTTTGACAACAATTATTCGATTTATGACTATAGTTAGGATTTAAACGTTAAACAGCTCAAATTGCTAATATAGTAATTAGGATTCTAAAGGTTTGAACGTTTAAATGTGGGCTGAGAAATTTTCATATGATAAGAATTATGTCATGCATTATTGTTTACAATAATGGAGGATAGCTAAGCGCGAGCAACCGCATTGGTCAATCACATGTCAACCAATAAATTACAGAGTTTTAGTCACTATTACATAAAATAAGAAAGATCATCAAACAGTCGTTGTAGCAGGTAACCAGGTTTTCCCTAATAACTTCGTTGTATAGAATATTTATTATAGTCAAATTTCGTTATCGTTGTATCTAGGTTCACCGTGTACTACAATAAAATTCATTCAACGACGCGCGGCCAGCGAAAAGTTTGGAAACGTTTTCGATCGACGAATCCAAGTAATATCTCCCTTCTTAATCATATTCCTTTTGTTACGCAATTATAATATATGTCAGTTGTCGTTCTGACATAGTTTCTCTCCCTGTTCATTAGGTTGCCAGGAGGCCAGACTATCTCTGAACTCGTTTGTTCCACTAAAAAGGTAATCAGTTACACAACGGCGAAATCACATTATAATCAACTTTGGTTTTCAACAGCGCCAATCTTTCACTTAACCATGTCTGACGTTTGCAAAGATTTGCTGCGCTTGTTGGATAGCGAAAAAAATTACGACGTTGTTCTCCGCGTGGGTGAGGAAGGGCATACAAAAGAGTTTAAAGCACATTCGCTCATTCTTTGTGCGCGTTCAACTTATTTTGCTGCTGCTATCGATGGAAAATGGGCAAAGAAAGAAGACAACAAGTATATTGTAAACAAACCAAATGTGACTCCTGCCACTATGGATTTCATTCTGAGGTTTGTCGTCGCATAATAATAGAAAAACCGAGACTGCTTCATATTTATCCGACAGCGAATGTTTCTCTGTAGTGTAGTAATAGACAAGTGAAAAAGGATATTATATGTAACGCGTCGGATAAAAATCCTGTTATGACTGTTTTGCGAATACGCCTTAATTTCTACCATTAATTTATCGTTATCTAGATATTTGTATGGTGGCGTCACCGATTTTACCTCTCAACGTGCATCAGTTATTTTTGATGTATTGATTGCTACGGACGAGTTGGAATTGTTGGGGCTGTTAAATGATGTACAGCAGTACATTATAAAGAAAAAGGACGAATTCTTGACCGATAATCCAGTTAAAATTCTGAGAAAAATCTGGCTCCACGAAGCTTTTATTCCTTTACGCAATATTTGCATCGACATCATATGTAACAAACCCAGTATTCTGTTTGATAGTGATGAATTTTGCGAAATACCGGAATCCATTTTAGTGCATTTTCTTCAAAGAGATGACTTGGATTTACCAGAAGTAATCATCTGGCGCAGACTGCTAGAATGGGGCATAGCACAAAATCACGAATTGACGTCGACAAGCAGTGTTGACAGCTGGACGAAGGATGACTTTGTAAACCTGGAAAAAACGTTGCATCAATGTCTTCGTCATGTTAGATATTATACTTTTCAACCGCAAGAATTTTGTGAGAATGTCATGCCGTATAGAAAATTGCTACCTACAGATCTTAGGGAAGATGTCATTCGCTATTATATGATTCCAGAAAAGAATACGTCCCAACGGAAGCCTCGAATGAGCACGAAAATTTCCAAAACGAAAATCAACTCTCTCATTATAAAGGAAGTGCAGGTTGGCCTAATTTCCTCATGGATCGATGCAGTTAAATATGTTACGCATAAGGAATTTCGATACGAGTTATTACTCCGAGGTACAAGGGATGGCTTCGATAGTGCCAAATTCCATAATCTCTGTGACAATAAGGGGCCGACGCTAATTGTCTGTAAACCTAACTCGAGCAATGCAATCATTGGAGGTTACAATCCACTGAATTGGTCCAACAACGGAACATACGGGAACACCAACAAAAGTTTCTTGTTTTATATTATGAATATTCATAACCTTAGCTCCGCACAAATCGCTCATGTCACTAACAGCACGTACGCTGTGTATTATCATAGTTCGTATGGTCCATGTTTTGGCTGTGGAGACGACTTGGTTGCAAGCGGTACTAGTTGGTCATCAAGCTCTAATTGTTATCCCAATATAGGGATACCTGGTAGTTTTGCTATCCAAGAATATGAAGTTTTTAAAGTCATTATCTAAAAGAGTTGACTTACAGTGCGAATTCTTTCGGTTATCGCATCCTCCAGAGTAATAAAAATACAAAATTCGAATTGGTAACTTTGTCTTCTTTCAAATTATTAAAAGTCTGTAAAGGATCTGTCTCTATAGAATGTCAAAGTGTCCATGACAATCGATCTTTTCCAATAGAGGACTTGAATAAATGGTAAATGTGAGTCTTTGAAAAACTTGCTGGTAAAAAGTGCTTGAGAACGGATTATTGGCAACATAGACTGTATACTACACCAACGATAAATATTTCATATCGTTAAATGACCAATTTTGCACAAATCTCGCACGCGGGGTTACGTGTTTAATTGAGATAGTACATTCAAAAAGAGGAATTAGCATAGTGTGAGCGCAAGTCCTCGTGAAAAAAAATTTTTTAACGTAGCTGCCAAGGTTCATTATCCACTCGAGGCAAATACTCAAAGTTCTGAAGACAGCCATAGCCAAGTGAAAGAACAAACACTGAATTCGTAACCCTTGCTTAGTGAGACGCCCAGAATCTCGGTCATTCGCCTTTATGAAAAGTAATATTGAACTATTCAAATTTTTTTTTTAGATTAAGCTGCCATATTTAGACGAGCAGACAATTCTTGTTATTACCGCTGGTTTTCATAAATGTATTCTCACTGATTAACAGTTCCTTCACGTTCTAACAACACTTCCCCGCCACTTTCAATTGCATCTCCCAGTCTGTCATCCATGTTGAGAACGGAATTTGTTTCTTGATCAACCAAAATAAGTCTCTACAAATAATAAAGTTTGGGCAAACAAGTGTCATCAAAAATACAACAAACGTGCTAATAAATGACACTAATTACTCACCTCGTTCTTACTAACATCCATTTTGTTATTCACGTTTCTAATCTTACCAGCAGTAGCGATTTTATCAAGCACCTTTCCGATCACCCATGACTGTAGAATATAGATTATCACAATTAGATTTAAAAAATACTACAACCATCATGTGCATTCGCTTTACTAATATAACCCATAACCAAACATCTTTTTACCTTATCAAAAAACATAGGCTTGGTCGCAACATTCGTATCTTTAGGAAAACTAACATTCAGGTAAAGTCGTGATTCACGTGGAATTGAGGAGTCTCCCTATATTGAAAGTACTAACTCTGTGACATCTTTAAGTATTATAGCGTTAATGTATAAACAAATTAAAAGAGTTGAATTACCGTAGCCTTTGATTTCATTTTCATCAATTCAACGAGTTTACTAGATTTTTTTGGCTTATTATTGATTTTGGATGTCACTGCCGTACTACTAGAAGCACCTCTACTCGCATTATTCCGAATTTGTTTTAAAATCTCGTCTATCCTCGCACGACGCTCAGCTGTCTCTTTGGAGGCTGCATTTATCGACGGACATCTGTGATCAGTTGCGTGGCGATGTCTAATGCGTTATAGAAAATATCGTTTTAACATTAGAATTGACACGAATACTAGTTTTGAGTCTCCCATCGCCTTACTTTCCCCGTGGATACACCCCTTGACCATTTCCGACTCGATTTTTTTTCCCCCTCAGGAACGAACCTCAAACAAAATCCCTCTCCACATTCATCACACACGACAACAATCGGCACTTTCCCGCCAGTCGTAGTAGATTTGCATGAACTAACGGCACATCGTTTCGATTCGCGAGGGAAGGAAGATAAAAGGTATGATACACAATTAGAGGCTTGGTGCGATTTTAGCTTTGAATTGTCGTGAATTATGAAAGTAGACAAAGAGCATCATTTTTTAATAAAAATACACGGAATTGATTTCATATCGAGTGTACGTCGACTAACGCAAGCGATATAATATGAGTAGATATAGTACCGTTTCCTCTGTGGTCATTCCGCTCGGTGATAAAATCATAGATTTACATGTTGGACATAAGTCTACGCTCTGAATCGAGGTCGCCCGTCATTAAACGTTGCACTTAGTACCCACTTGCTCGGTCTGATTAAATATTGCATACCCTACAGCAGTCCACTCACCAATTGCTTCTCGTTCCAAGCCTGACATTCGTGTGCTGTTGGGTACCGATGATCTAGACTAGAGAGTGTAAAAATTGACGAATACTCAATTCACGATCTGACTCTCCAGTTCCATGTTCAACTGGTTCTCGCATTTTCTATCGTTAGACTAACCAATAATTCAGCCCACAGCATCCACATTTGAACGGCAGAAAGTCTCTTCAACGTGGTAAAATGAAATACAATTAGCTCAAAGCGTTAATGCGGTTATCGGATTTTACGCATATCGAATAATTACCAAGCTGTCCACATCCAGCAAGTGAGCAGTTTTTGCCCAGGTTGGGGAATTCCATTTCAAAACTATGGTATATATGCACGAGTTTGCGGATATACAAAAAATATTTAACTCGTGTAACATACGAGAGTAGATATTTACCACACTAAATAATAGTAATAGTAATGAGGTAGTTCGATATACAGAGCGCATAATTCAATAATGACGGGACGAAACTGTTGACTCTCTATATTTTTTACCTCGTCCATCGGCCCGATCAATTAATGCAAATATTTATTAGTTATTTGAGTTAGGACTAATAATTATCATAAGCAATAGCCAAGGTCATAGTCTGCGGTATCGGTCAGTTTGTTGAACGCGGTACGTGATCAGGACTGAGACCTTTGAATATCAAATTATCGCTTGGGTCAGTGCAAGTAGTATCGCGTTTCAACGTGCTATCGTTTTCAAGACCTGCATAAAATTACGATAGAAATTCTTTTACGTCTGTAGCAACGGTTATACCAATGATTATTTGATTTTACCTCGCGTACCCGTTTGATATTGCCATGAACACGTATTCGTTGCTAGGTGATTTCGAAGTGAGTGCGGCCAATTGAGATACGTTTTCTGACAAAGAGGCGTATTGCGGTTTCAATAATAAAAAGCTTTCTTATTAATATGCATTTTTTTAAGACGTCGCCTGGCAGATATTTTTCCATCATTTTATTGCTTTCAGTTGGACCGTTAAAATTGTATCTTGGAGGAAAGCTTGAAACGCCTCACGTAATTCAACAAACTTTTCCCTTGAAATTCCTTTTGAGCGACTACAATGACAGCCTTTTCTAAAAAGGAAATTATGTGTTTGTATTAGAAAAACCACCACCATTTTGCTATTTTTATATACATAGAACCCGATATATTAAGTTTATCACCGCTCAGTATTTTATTTCGTCATTTTTCATTTGTTATTTTTATCTTTTCGGCATCAAAATTATCCTCGCCATTAGTGTCACATGGATTTAGTTCATTTATAAATGAATCCTATACACATAACATTATCTCTGACAATAATGCCTGCGACGCTTTGCTTTTTTGTGCAGGATTTTCGAGATCTAATCCGTCCCGGCCATCTTTCAATGACAATGAGTGTTTTGTTGGTAAACCTTCACCAAGCTCTTGCAGATATCCCACAGATATCACGGTTTTGTAAAATGTAACTTAACTCAAGTAATACGAGTTGGCTTGTATACTCGTCTTTGTTGTCATCAATCACACTCGCGCAACTTGGCACCTCTGCAGCAAGTTGCATTTCCTCAAATCTCGTTATTACGTGAATGTTTTTTAAATGCTGTCTTATTGAAAGCAGAGTACAAAATATGTGCGGCCTCGGCAAACGCAGCAAGACAGCACCAACCTCGATAACCACCACAGCGCGGGTTTCCTTCTTAACGACAAAACTCGGAAACTGCCTACACGCAAGGCTCACCATCAATAAACGGATTGTATTGCTAATTTGATGATAATTTTGAGCGTATCAGAAAAAGACTCGTAGTAGAGGCTGTGTATATTTGATGTAGTTTTTGCCTTATAAATTCAGAGGCTAATGTGTTACAGATGTGGGTTCACAAACCCAATGGTCTATTTTGGGTACAAGCAGTTATGATTTGTTGTTGTAATATATTTAGTCATTTATTAATAAACTATTAGGTCTTATTACTTTAAAGAAATTAAGTATGCTAATATCATAAATTAGAGATTATTACTTGTACGTTAACGAAGCATATTTCTAATACTTATTCTTAATAGGCGAGGAATAAATGCGCCTTTTTTTTTTCACGCAAAGCCCACGAGAACGTGCTCGCATCAATATAAATCAGCACCAAAGACAACTTTCGGGGAAAATGTATGTTACATATCTGTCAGTAGTATATGACCATTTACCGTAATGAAATGCGCATATTCTTATGCTCCCGAACGTTTCTGCACTAGTTCGAACGACTGTCGCCCACTTTGGCAAATCTCCTCTCAAAGTTGATAAACAGTATGGCATAGTTTCATATTAACAAGCCTTTCGCTATAACTGACGCTCGCCAGGCGTCTTTGGGATTCTTTGTGCAAGTTACAAAAGACAAAAAAATCACATAACGTAATAGTAAGTCTGCATCGGAATCGTATAAACCGCGTAAACACTTGTACGATCGTTCGCACGACTCGGGAACTAGATCCACGCGCACTATTCTTGTAAGATTAACCATAGTTTTTAGTAATCCCGATATTAAAATCATGAAAGCGCTATACGTTTAGCATCCCTTTATTCCTCAATAAAGTTTGGTTAAATAAACCTTTAATTTGAGCAAGCGGAGGATGGCGAGGTTTTTTGTTGATCACAAAAAAGCTGTTTGCACATGACCAAAAATTCATGAGAACAGGAAACCGCAAAATAGCAAAGAAATTTTTATTTTTTTTTCTCGAGCTATCGAGAATTGGATTCTCGAACCTGACTGTGGGTGGGAGCGCGTGCGTAAGGTAACGTCACTTGTTTTCTTGCTCCTGATTCCCAAGCCACTGGTAATGTCATATGTTTCACTTTGACATTTTATATATATTCCTTACGCCTTATCAAAAATCGGCTGATGTATTATGGATCACCAGTCCAGTCGTTGTCTCTCCTTTTTTTCCCACCAGATTAACGGCCAATGCCTGAACTGACTCATAGCCGATCACACTTATTTGTCACACGGATTAAGAAGTACATTTTGAGTTAGACTAAAATATATCTACATTAGTAAAAATTATGAACGGGTAAATAGGAATGAAACTTAACTTTTGAAGACATCAATACGGCCGAACATTTTGCAGACCATGCCTAATATGAGTGTTATTATTACATCAAATGCGTAATTGTGCATTATCAACTTGCGGTATTTTGAGCTACAGGTTTTATTACCAAATACATCGATTTTTCTTTTCGGAGGTTTGGATTCCCTCGGTTTATTGCCTTTCGCTCGTCAATGGTATTGTAAAATGGAACTATAAATAGAAATTCATGTCGGAAACCGTGCAATGGTCCATATCGATAATTGTAGCATATTTGTAACGGTTTGTCATTCTGTTCGGTGTTGGCCGTTATCGCAAACACGGACCGCAAACTATGGAAATCGTACTAGATAAGAACAAACATTTGAAAATACCAAAGAGTATGAAAAAAATATAGGTGTCATTAATAGGTTTTTACAGAATTAACATTGTACAACCATAAGCAATATTTTCGCATGTTTTTTAAATTCGACATTTTTTTCAAACCCGATGTTCGTATTCACAATGTCTACAACATACTTTGTAACAGATCGGCTTGTACAATTTTGGTCAAGTAATTTAGCACAATTCTATTTTTATAATCTTTCTTCAAACAATTGTAGCCTTTAATTCTAACAGTATTTTTGTGAGATTTGTTCCAATACTTTGCTTAAGCCGACCTCTCACTCTAACTGCTTTTTGTATATTAATTTATCTACCTATCTACGTATTGGTAACGTTATTCGATTTCTTTTTTCATCTTGCCATTTTTGTTTTAATAGTATGCGCGTTTACCAAAAACGTTTAATCGCTGCTCAGCCTTTAACTTTTTAGTAAAAATTTGGATTGCCGAACATCTTGCAAAACAAAGCTTATTATTATTTGCAAACAAGACAATGTACTGTATATTTAAAAAAAATCCCAATGTTGACGTCTCGATCTGACGTATTGCTAATAACCTAAACATATGGAAAAATTTTGTTGTCTGTAAACGCGATAAAACGTTACGCTTTCTAAATTTGCGGTAAACGTATTCCATAATTTGAGCCAATGTTTTGACCGAATTTACACAAAAGAGACAGTAGATAATAATTTATTTATGCTATGTAGATGTAATAACTTTTCAGAAAAAAAAAGATACCTTTTACTTTATTACGGTTGCATAACCATGTGAGCTGTAAATTTATATTCCAGACTTCACTGTTTATTCACGAGGTATTTGCACGTGTGTTGTAATTGCACGATAAATTGAGAGTAGAGTTGCGAAAAGTCTAACCGCCATGTGTCAATAAACTCACGCGGGCGGTAGAACCCTTGAGAAAGAAAAACGAGCGAATTTTGCGGAAGCGACAATCATTGGATACAATCTTCAGTTGCAATCATTTGATGAATACACTTTTTGTGATCTGAAATAAGCAATACCCGGAAAGATGATCATCTTTGGCATCTGTGAAGATAGGCTTTGGCCGATTTAGAAAAATATCACTCAGAATAAATTAGCCATCGACAGAACAATTGTTTGGATGCGCTCTGGAATTGTAAATATTAGATGCTACGATCGATAAGTTGATATCATATTGGTGAGCGCGCATTACTTTTTTTTCCCCTACATGTGGATCTCACTTATAATACAATATTAGGCTGCATTTTTATCTGCAACGAAGGATGGTATAGATCAGCTGGGATTATAAGCGTTTGCACTTTCAAGATTAACGGTTTGAAGACTGGCAACGACCTTGCAATAATTATCGCTCAAATCATAGATTGTTCGTGATACGCGAACGGTTCTTTTATTGTCGAATTGTTTAATACATGTTTATTTCAAAAATAGCATTATTCCTACACGTAGCGCAGTTGTTGCTTTGCAGCACCTGATCAACATCCAGCTAAAAAAGGGGAAGGGTGAAACGGGCGATGGGCGATGGGCGGGGGGAAAAAAGTACATCATTAATGACATCTTTTCTTTTGAATTTCAAAAAGGAGTAAGAGTACAAGTGAGAAATTGATGGAGATTGTGAAAAAACAACCGATCAATGAAAACCAATCAACGTTCTTGAGAATTAACAGAACAACTAATGAATTGCCTTTATTACATCCATTCATGGCAAATTAGTGACGTTGTCTTATCAATTATACATATTTGTGGAGTTTTTCCGTATTTGAACTTTGATGCGTGAGTAAAAAAATAAAAGACCGCTTTGGGGAGAGGGGGCAGAGTGGGGATCTGATAATCATTGATAAAATGTGCAGATGGGGGGTTGATTGGAATGATGGAAATCGGTAACACGTATTGTATAAGTATAAATAGATGATAAAATGTGTATTTGTGTAACGTGTTACGGGCTGATTAAAATGTGATATAGAATTCGGAAATGACGGAATGGGTGAATATCACTTAGCGCACAACATATTTTATTATTGATGTTATTTGGTTTGTATTCGTCAATTGCATATGCATGTTTATCTGGAATGATCAATACATTCGTTCTTTTTTTTTCTATTTAATAATGATAACTCAAATTGAGATGCGTGACTCAATAAGGCATATCTATATTCTGCGATGGGTTTGAGTAACCTGCTGTGCGTTATCTGTTCCAAGGTAGGCGACTAATCATTCCTAATATATGCAATATTGTATAAATGTTCCTGATACAAGTAACTTAAAGAGTTGATCAGATGATCGCTGGCCGTTGCCAGTGTATACACATACTGTAGAACCACTTGACTAATAATAATGCGTGCATACATGCAAAAATAGTCTTGCTGGGTCTGCATCCATACCCGTCGTAATAATAACCCAACGCTCGCTATTGTCACGGGTTACTTTTTAGTTTCACACATTATATAAGCCGCAGCATATTTATTTTTCTTTATTCTTACTTTCTTTTTTTTTTTTCATAGACATGTGCATATATCGATTGCCATGTGCATGTGCTCGTATATGGAGAACGGAGCTATAATAACATAATATGACTTTTTTGCATTCAATGTGAGTTACATTGTTATTAGAACAACAGAATAAGGGAGACATCGAAAATCGTTATTTTATTGAGGTCATGTGCTACAGTATCGTTATTATCACATAATTTATATTGTCTGTATTTATTTATTTGGCATTTCCTATATTTAATCATATCGATGTCACGTCAATTTCAACGATCAAGATAAGTCTCAACCAATCAAAACTATGTAAATAAACAATTAATAACATAAATAACAAGTCGTACGAAATAGATTATACATTAAACATACAATTTAGAATACACCAATATAAATTATTACATGTGCCATATATAAATACCTTAAAAATCAGAGTTATCGTTATCAGTGCAGGCGATTTTTTTTCCTCAACTTTTTCCCTTTGGTGTTAGTCAAATAAAAACTACAAACAAAAAACCTTCTCTAGCATTTCCTCAGCCAAGGAAACACATAATTAGTCTTTTGATAGGACGTCCAATACCAGAATTCAGTAAAATACCCGAAAAACACCTCTACAAAAGAGTATATATAAGCATACACTCACCTAATTCGTTTTCTTTTAGTAAGCAGAAGCAAGCAAGCGACAAGCAACAACTGACAAGCAACAACCATAACAACAATAACAACAATAACAACAAAGGAAACAACTGTACATATTCAAACAATACATAATATATCTCGACTAGCCAACCACTAAATATTGTTATGAGTCTTTGGCAACAAAATTACTCTCGGTTTAGCACTTCGTACCTACCGGGACGGCACCACCACGACTTGGACATACTAAACAACTCTTCGCTTAATTTTGCTCGTCCTGAATCTCCGCTCGCTTCTCATACCGCTCAGACTGCTGTCGCCAGAAAAGAGCTTAGAGAACAACCAAGACTAAAAATTGATACCAACATATACAATGCCTCGCCCTCACAATACGTGCGTCGATGGCACCATAACGGAAACAAGATTATCAACAACAACAAGAATAACAGCAACAACAACGGTAACAACAAGGGCAATAACAGTAACAACAAGGGCAACAGAAATGATGGAAATTCAGGAGTAAAACCAACCAGTTTTGATAAAGACCCTTCACAAGCTGTTGGCATACTTAATCCTAGTGCTGTCCATACCCCTCCCAATTGTGAACCAAAAGCATGGTGGCCGCAACAGCAGTCACAAGAACACAAGGTGTGCCATTTACAAGAAGACGATTTAACACGCGCTCATATCAAACGTCACAAAATATCCCACGCACTATTGGATAAATACAAGGGAGAACAATTGAAACCGGGTGTCCATGCCGTGAGGTTTGCAATTGACATGCCGACTGACGAGTCGATACAATCCTCTAATTCATATGCAACATCGCCACAAGACATCGAGTCTAATCGTCAAATGCAATCGCAAGAATTACGCATAAACAACTCTCCGTTTATAAGACGCGCATCAGCGACCGAGCAAGGGTCTTATGCCTATTTCTCGGCTCCTGCAAATACCAATCCCCTCTTATCCGTCACTTTCCATAATCCAGCCGATGATAATAGACATGCATTGAGAGGTGCGCTTAATGGCGAAGGTTTTAATGAAATAGGCATGAGTAGCGATAAACAAGCAGCTGGAAACATGTGTTCTAGCAGCAACATGATGAATGCGACTCCATCTCTTTCCCCATGCTCTTCCACATCCTCTCTAAACTCTACAGGTGCTCTGACACCGGCAACCGCCATGATGGACAAATCTCATGACGCCTACTCCGAATCCCCGTACCAAGATTCTCTATACTCTAGCTCACCTTCAAACATTTCCTCTCGATCATCTCCATTCCTTACGACATCGTATCTCCCACAGGGCTTTCAAACTAACCCGTTTACCGAAAACGCGACAAATACAAACGCGACAAATACAAACGCGCTAGCATCGTCCCACTCGTCCGTCAGACCAAAAGCAAAATCAATCAGCGTCGAAAATCCATCCACGGATCGACGCAGGGCGGTACATCATTCATTCTCTTGCCCCGGCGTTACGCGCGATTCTTATTCGTCTGTCCCATGGTCTCCGGCTGTCTCTTTCCTGGCCAACTTGGCCGACGCAACGGTCAAGACTCCTCTTCCTGACGACGAAGGACAACAGGTTAGAGAATACATTCTCGGAAAAGTCATTGGTCGCGGAGGATTTTCTACCGTTCGAGAGGCATACGACGGAATGGACAAGCTCGCCGTCAAGATTGTGAAAAACAATCCCGAAAATCCAGACAACGATCGTATTCAAACACTCTTGGAACGCGAGGTTACAATCTGGCGTGCGTTGGATCATCCGAACGTGGTGAAGATGATATCCGTTGAGGAGACCGATTACGCTACTTTTGTGTTTGCCGAATACTGTTCGGGAGGTACTTTGTTGAACTACATAAAGTCGTTTGACAATAACAGGCCTGGAATACCCGAATCGATGGCGCATGAAATATTCAAACAAATAGCGTCTTCTGTTCGATATTTGCACAAGGACATGAGGTTGGTCCACAAGGACATCAAACTCGACAATATTCTACACTACGGAGATGGTATATGGAAGCTAGGCGATTTCGGTTTGACCGAGTTTCAAAATGCGGGTGCCAATGGGTTTAGCAATGTTTCAGATGATAAAAGCGATCCAGCCGGTGGTTCTTTGGCCTATTGTTCACCTGAACAATTGAGGTCAAAGACCTCTATTCGTGATCCTAAATCGGACATCTGGAGCTTGGGTGTTGTGTTGTATGCGATGCTGACAGGTCAGCTTCCGTTTAATGATGCTTTCCAGCCGAGATTGCAATTCAAAATCCTCAACGGTAGATATGACGAGAGTTTACTAGATGATGCGAACGTGTCTGAGGATTGTAAAGATTTGTTAAGGAGAATGTTCAAGCCAAAGCCGGAGCAGAGAATCGATATTACCGAGGTGATGAACAGCCGTTGGTACTTACGAGCGCATTGAGATAGAGTTTGGGTTGTCGTCAACCATGGACGGAACAATATACTTTTTCATCCCCCCCCCCCCCCTTTTTTTTTTTTGTTTTTGCACCTCTTTATATATTTCTTGTAAATTCTTTTATATATCACCCAAGCATGTCCGGACTATTATTACATATACATATATATATAGTATGAACGATATTATTTTTGCAACTAGGTGTGTGGACGTGTCTTGTGGTCTTATTATATCTTTTATACTTTTTTTTCTAATAGGAGAGAGAGGATGATGCATTTCCCGTCCTACTCTGTAATGTTGAGCCCCAATTCGGTCTTTTTACCATTCCCTTCACACTTGTAATTTAACCTACTTTCGTGTATATTTTTCTACCCTTAAACTTTCTCTTCTTATTGATATACATTATTATTATATTTTCTTTTTACTTTCTCTTCGCTCTTTCTCTCTCTCTTACCATCTAACTAATATCAAATTATGCTTACGCATTTTAACGATTCTTTGTGAGAGCCTAGACAGTTGTGTAATAGTCACAAGAATCCAAATACAAAAAAGTACAAATAAATTTTATGATTTGGAAAAGATCAATGAAAAAATAACAGAAAGACCCATCATTGGTCTATTATGAATGATATTTTTGTTCACATTTTTTTGTTGCATTGTAATTCCGTTACACAGCAAAATTTCCAGGGTAACTTAATAATAACTAACAGGAACAGTTTGTAATGATTATATAATTTGATTTTTCGTATGTCAGGATTTATGAATTGCATGCCAAGTTTGGTAATTTTACATCCAAATTTAGGAATTTAGGACTAATTTTTTTTACTGCGGAATAAGATTCTGGATGTTAAAAAATTTAGTTTAGTTTAAACTTTATATTAGGCAATCTTCTTTTAATAGCCGTCATTAACGCGAGATCTCACGGACAAGTCTCGGCCGGACATTGGTCGAAAATGTCACTATTTGTAATTTTCACAAGGTTTTACTAAAAATTCGATAATGTACAATGCTGTGAACCGTTACAATGTCGGTCAGGTGTAATCAACATGTTGTGAAATGCCGAACTTTTTGTGTATGATGCCATTTTGAGGCATATGCTCAGGGTTGATACTTTGGAAAGAAAGAACCAACAAAGACCATTAATACCAATATTGTTTGGCATACAATATAGTTTAAGGAGACGGCAAAATATGTTCCAGAAAATCGTTTATCTTTTCTAAATATATCGTCATGATAACGACGACACAATTGATAACAAGCAAACTAAAGTGAGATTAATTACGTCATAATTTTTATTCTTTATTCATTAAAATCGATAAGCGTGCCAAGGAGGGGGGGGGGGGGATAATCTTTTAAAATCGGGCATTCCCAATCCCAAATCGAGTGTACCCGTAATTACAAGAATATAAGAAAAAAAGGGCACAGAACGGAGAGAGGAGGGTGGGGAGGTTTGTTTTGTTTTGTTAATAATCACTGCGGTTTGCTGTAATTCACGGATATAAATTGAATCACAATGTTGTATAATTTACCCGTTTTAAAACAACAAACGCAGCAGTTTCTGCGCATCGATCATCATTACCATTTATATCGGTGTCAAATGCTAATGGTTCCCATTATAGTAACAAAAACGTCATTATTGTCATGAAAAAGTTGAAGGCGAACGGACAATGGCTGAAACAATTGGCCGGAACGTGAAAAGGAAACGGTAAAACTTGGGAGAATGTAATGAGCAATTATTATTATTCGGGCTGGCTGATGTGATGTATGCTTGTTTATTATTATACATTAGCACAGTATTATGAACTGTCATGAGAATGTTAACTATAACTCTTTGTCTCTGTATATCTACTGTACATGATATTTCTTTTAAACGTAAAGTATATACACCACTACTTTTATGCATTAAAAAGCTCTCAAACTTTCACGTTGGTTCTGCAACCGTAAAGAGTCACATAAATTTGTCTACATTGGATGTATTTTGATAAGGTAGTAGTAGTCTTTGTCAATGACTTGTACAGATGTCGATTTAAAGTCAACGTCTCGTTGTGATAATTTTTCTCCAACTTGGCAGTCTTTCGAAAATGTTTACGAATATTACATAAATACGTTAATCGGTGACATAACTCTATATTATTAACAGTTATTGCAATGTTTATCACTCGTTTTTTGCTTATAAAACAATGAGTTATCGGATTATACGCTTGAAATGTTCCCGAATTTTATCGCTTTACATAAACGTAATGGTGCAAAACTGCAACACGGCATACTTTTAAATCCAACACAACTCAAGCGTTCCATTCATCAGTATTGAAGCAAGGTTAAATATTCACGTTTCAAAGGAAATAAATGTTTCTAATAATTGATACAATTAGGCTATGACTAGGCGAGTGATATAAAAGTACCATTATTGCTTATGCTTCAGAATCGGGAAGAATACGGTTCGTAAATTCTCATAGCTCTTTATATTTATAGACTATGATTCCAGTAGTTGTCCACAAATGAAACGAATACAACGTTTAATTCGAGCGTTACGAGTTGAGTTGTCTATCGACGTGAACGATGTTAGTATGTGAATAATGCAGCTTTTTACATGCTAAAACAAACTGACAAATTAAAATTCATACCCGTCCACATCATTCAAGAATAAAAGAGCGAACCATAAATTTAGTTGATTGCGTATTAGCTCTAACGGCTAATAATCATTGACCCCCAAATCCAACACTTATAACAACACACATCGATCCTAGCGAAATATTTGATAAGAAAACGATCAATGATACGTATGCAGCAAAAGATTGCTTCCTAAGTCGTAATTTATCAATGACAGCTTTTTGAGAACGATATCTTACGACAGAGTTCAAATACAGAGTCGACTGTTATTATTGTGTACAGTCTTTAAATTGGCATCGGCTTTACTATACCTTCGAGATTGCTGTGAGTAAAAGTTCCTCGCGATCTACTATACCTTCAACAGTACCAATTACTATGTCAGACTCGGATAAATTCTCTTCAGATTACTTTCAATTTCAGCTTGAGTGCGCAACATGTCATCTTTATGAAAAGCACGTTTAAGTCTCTCCATATAAATAGACGTTCGCTTTCCTGGGCTTTTGGCCTGGCCTACTACAAAAGCCCATACTTTTACATTTTGACAAGTCTAAAATCTAATATACTGATATACAACTACCTAGGCAAAAGTATCGGATTCAAAATTTTAACAAATAGTTAATACTGAGTCAGCCAGCCATGATTCCATCATACTTTTAATTAAATTTAACCGTTGGTAACAGTAAGTGAGAATATAAATTAAGGTCATGCAAATAGTTGTCGTAGAAGCGTTCTTATGTTTAGTTTTTTTGCTGTAATTATTGTCAACACTTTGTTATAATGTTTCTTGATGTTTAAGCAACCAAAGTTTTGGACGGCCATTTCGTGATTAGGTTGCAACACCTTTTCTTTTATAAAATTTTGGATAGCCAAAAGTTTTGATATGTTGATTTCTGTATATAGTTTTGAAGAAACCAATGATTTGACCACGTTAAGTTTTAGTTAATTAAGATTACAAGTTGAAGATTCAGACTTACAATAAGAAATAAAAAATAGGGAAGAAATGCTGTAAACAATATTATGATGCTTCCTAAAACAATCTGCTTCATAATAATTACCCATAATAGCTACAAAAGTATCATTTTTTTAAAGTACGTTACAGCAATAAAATAGCGATTTACGTACTCCTATCAGCCCTTTTTTAAACTTGCTCGATAACTCGGACGACATATGTATATAAACTCTCGTTAAGTTGTAAGTTGGATTAAACAAAGATTTGCAGACAACTTTTACTGTTGTTCAAAAACATTTTGTCGTCTTCATTAGCAATCATTTGACGATAAAGACCCGTCTTGTAATTTAAAAAAAGTATTTATCTCATACATTGTACGGATTTTGCGCGACAAAATAGACACGAAATAATTTACCATGGTGCTGCATTGCTTGCCGCACAACCATTTTATTTGTAAATTTACATTAAAACATATCAACTTGTCACCATCTTGAAAGCTGCGATATGAGATATTCGTGTAGCACTTGACAAACTAGACAATTATTGATTTTAAAGATCATTTACGAACGGCAATTTTTGTATCAATTCTATTTTACAGTCCCTTTTTCTATAAAAAAAATTATGGGGAGGGCATTAAGATCGAATAACAATTTAACGGATGTTGCGTGCATCTACTATAAGATGTGCTAGTTTATCAACTCTCAACATCAAAAGTTATACACGACTCAATAAAATTTTAACTTAATAAAAACTTTTAACTTTGCCAGATTATCCCTGTCTACCTTATTATTATATCATATACATACACGTGGGGTAAAAAAGGATTACGGAATTACAAGGATCAACCAGCAAATTTGTTTAAAAAATCTGTATCATAATAATAATAACTCAATCTCACTTGTTGACCATAAAACGCCGCAAGCCACGAATATTTAAATTATATCTATCAAATTAGGTCAGACCGTTAGAATGCCGGTCTACAACTTATCCAAAAAAAAAAAGTTTTTTTGCGAGGTAGGTGGTATGTTTGGATACTTGTCTTGCTGAAACCGCCTTTCGTCGCCTACGTACGTAACAAGTCTTGTTGTCTCCGGAGTATGTTTATTATTTTATGAAAAAGAGTACAAAATTGTCTTATTTCTTATTTAAAAACCTCCCCAAGCGAAGAACTCTTTTTCGACCCTTTAACAATTAGTTAACGGTTCCAGATTGTTCGAGTTTTTAGTGTTATCATAAACTATGCTATGGAATAATTTTGCGCGCTTATGAACCTCCGCATCATTTCTAATCCACACTTGTATAAATTAATAATTAACGTATTGTCTGGAAGTCATTGTTCTAATCTCGGAAACGTAAAGGGATAAGAATAATATCAGTGAAAAATACATATAACAAGCAGTCGAAATAAAACCGACATGACATTGTTTAAATTGACCCAAAATAATGAAGATATTTCGATTGAATGTTACAGAAACGAATCCAGGCTTTTTTACACTATATGATAAGTCAACTATCTACTACCAGTTCTAAGACCATAGAATTCCCAGTTAATCAATGTACTTTACTGCTCATGTTGATTGTGAACATGAAGGCATTCTTTATTACTATTCGATTAAAATCTTGTCCGTCAATCTCTTTCTGTAGTTTGAGCATGATTCAACATTTCTTCTGGTGTGCATTATGGCCAGTTTTTCAAAAAATGAAATTATGACACTAGGCAAATCCAAAAATTTGTAATAGTTTCCTGGGAAGTTTCAATTAACTGTAAAAAAAAATATATTGCATGGATTATCGGGCAATTTAAATTAAAAATGGGTCTACTTATTTCAGGTTTAAATGATATTGTCATCCCCAAATACTGTAATTTCAACTTCCTGGTTAATTTGATATTCTGATCTGAATAAGACATAAGATGACCGTTATCAACTGCATTATTAGCATATTGCATTAATATTATTATTTCTGCCAGTGGGGGGTGTTGTGATTTCATAAACTTAGACGCAATAGATATCACGAATTACTTGCCGAGATTGCAACACGTTTGATCGAATAACTATTTTTAGCTCACGTAACAAAATGTCCGTTTTATTGCAGTAATGCCCCAATCATTTCAGCTTACGGTTTTTTGACATTTGATTATTGTGACGTCGTTGCCATATAGGAACTACGTACAACCAGGTGACAAACTACTTGATGATTGTCAAACTTTCATTTTTCTCCAACTCAATTGATGGGCAACACTCATTCAAACTCACCTCCACGTCGCGCCCCACTACCTCGCGCTCATCCACCGATTTCGCGCACTCATGCAGCAAAGACAGATATCAGCACGCGACCTCAATCTCCCCTCCCTTCCTCTACTTCGACTGTCTCACCCTCGCAACCTCCAATATCCGATACAATAGACATACCCCCAGCTAAATTAATAGACGACTCGGTAGATTTTCAAAAGCTTGAGGAAGAGACTTTTAGTGGAACTGGGAGCTTAGCTTCTAGCTTTAACGAGAGCGACCTTTTAGCGGAAAGTATTGCTGGTGAGCCAACCAGTTACAAGAATAGTAATAAGATCGTACATGATTTCGGAGGTGTCAGTGCCTTAACCAGCGTTGACACAAAGGGTGAGTATTGGATTAGAATGTGCAGTGTATCGATCAAGATTTGATTAGAACGAAACAGAAACTCAAATTTTAAAACAACTAAATACAAGAGAATGAAATTATATTCGTGAATCTGGCCAAACTTGTAGCTCACATTTATTTATATCTTGCAAAGAATCAGATAAAGACAAGGGTATTCCAACGATTATAACTTGGAGTCAGGGAGGGAACAACGTTTGCGTGACGGGTACATTCAATGATTGGAAACACAACATTAGATTATGTAAAAGGTAACCAATGCGAATCCAACATCGAACAACAAATCAGAACGAACAGCATCAATTAGTAGTCTCATGAAAATACCAACAAATCATGTTTAATTTTAACCATTTTTTGTCACGTTTTCTGCGATTTTTTACGAGATCTCAAAACTAACGTTTTATTCTAATTCAGCACTAATGACTTTACAACAGTAATAAATCTTCCTCCTGGAACGCATAAATTAAAATTCATTGTCGACGACGAGTGGAAATGCTCGAACGATCTGGAGACGGCGACAGACTCAAATGGAGATCTGGTTAATTATCTCGAGGTGTTTGAAGAAGAAGAAAACGAAATATCGAATGATGAGTTGGACGTGGATGATCCGGGTGGGTGTTTGAGTAATTGTAGAGAGGAAAAGAGAATATGTGTTTTCTGTTGGTTGATATTTATAGCGCAATCTAATAACACGTATGATTAATAATCGCCAACGCAATTATCTCAACCGGCTACCACAGGTTTAAGATGTGGAACTCCACCAGGTGACTACTCGTCAAACATACCTGACTACTTATTAGCCTACGAACGTTCCCTAGTGGAATCTGACAATCCGGAGGACGATGACGCACCCGATGATTCACCGGATGCGGAAGAATGCAGGATAGACGCTCGACCACCCCTATTGCCGCCTCACTTGGAGCGCGTGATATTGAATTCGTCTTCGGTATCAAAGGACGACAATAGTAGTCTTCCGGTGCCTAACCATGTCGTTTTAAACCACTTATACGCTTGTTCTATACGAGACGGTGTCATGGCTGTTGCATCTACCACTCGATATCGAAAGAAGGTTTGTATGTAAATAGATGCAAGAGTTTATGTGGTGGTGGCATTCAACGGGGGGTGAAATATTGTTGGGAAAAGAGTGGATCAAACGAATACGCCAAATAATGCTTTTTGTCATATTTTTTAGTACGTGACGACAGTCTTGTACAAACCAGTATTTTCTTAACAAGAACAAACACATGAGGATAATGCGTAGACAAGTCTTTGACTATCGAAGGGGATGGGATTCATTATAGAAATCTTAGACAGTATTTGTGAACATGTGATAACGTGCCAGCAAATTGTATACTAGTGAAATTCTTCACAATGCATATTTTTCTTGATTCGTTTTGCTCTTACCAATATTGTAATTTAATTCTGAACTAATATTCGTGGCAAAACTGTAAATAAAGTATAAATGCACTGACGACACGTGACATCCTCAATACACGTGATTTGGACAAATTGTTATTATTATTATTGACGCAAGCTTTACTCTTATTATTCACACCATCTTTCCATGCTCACTGCCTAGGATGACATCGTCAGCATCTGATGAAGACATTTGGGCAGATGATACGGAATTGTCTAATGTATCTTATGACAGAGAGATAACATCCCGTCAATGGAGGAGAATGGGCGAAGAGTTTGGAAATGTGAGTTACGTACCTGTCAAGTTAATTTAAAATGTGTGTACTATTTTCTTATGAGGCTTTCTACAATTAGATGGGGTATAGGGAAGGAATAGAAGAAGGAAAGGAAGTCACAATGCAGGAAGGGTTTAATCAGGGATTTATAGAGGGTGCCAGATTTGGAAGGGAATTTGGAAGATTGCGAGGGTATCTAAGGTAGTATGGGACATTGCGCGAAAGAGAATTTTATGATTTGGTGAGTGCACATATGTATTGACTCTGACGTTGATGACCACTAGTACTCTCATAGAAATCTGTTCGAACCCAACAAATGATTCCGCTTCCATGAATTCTTTGTCGCCACAATCACTGAAAAATCTGCAAGATTTAGAACGGGAGCTTTCAGATATAACAGCGGATAAAACATTTACCAAAGACTATTTTGTTCAGGTATCACCAGAAAAAGCCAAGAAATGTGAATGCAAGAATGGTTCAGAAGATGGTGAATTAGAGAATAGTAACGGAGATGGCCGTGATAAGGATAAAGCAATTTCGGATGCCATACAAGTCCCAGTACGAGATAATGATGCTGAGAAGCTGTTGGCAGAATACACAAGAAGAGTTGAGAACGTGCTTAAAGAATTTGGAATTGAAATGTAAATCATAATAAGAATGCGATAGCGAACGAATTGCTATAAACTTTCACAATACGAGAATTAGAAAAAAAAGTATTTATAGTCGTTGCGTTTGTTCCGAATGCAAGACACACCAGCTAATTAATTGAGATTGGCTTATGCCTCGAAGAGATTTGTTTTGTTGAGAAATTTGACTACTATTATTATTGTTACTATGTTTTCAGACATTCTCATAAGCTAGTAGTACAAAGAGAACATTTTGTTTGCTTTTACTACGAGATATTGTTACTATCAGCATGTTAAATCCGCAGCATTGACTCATTAAAGCTCCTCATTAGACATGACAAAAGCCCAAATAATTATGATTCCTGTGACAGTAATCAAACGATCTTGTTTGTTTTCTTAAAAAAGGCAAATAAAAGAGATGGGCGTTCAACAATATTGAACCCTTGACATACCTTCCGTCCCCTGTCATTCATAAATTCCATTATTGGCTGATAAGTGTCACACAATAACTAGTATTGAAACGATTTACCAAACCACTAAAGCCTCATTTATATTTTACATCGTTTATTTGACACGATGTCTCAACCCGAGCCGCAAACCATTCTAACGGCGGCAACTACCACTGTTGCTACCACTAGTACCGGTACCGGTACCAGCACCACTACCACTACTACTACCGTCACGACTACAGCTATAAGAAGTTCTCTCGATAAATCTTTACCTCCACCACCTGCATCTGCTACTTCCTCACCCACACAGCCTGCAGACGAATCTAGTAAAACTAATGAACAATCTAATGGAGAAACAAAAGACGGTTTAGAAAAACCAGGAGAGGAAGATAAGAATATTACCCTGACTTTGCTACTGATCTCTGGAAAGAAGCATACTTTTACGTTTGACCCAAATGAGACCATAAAGACTGTAAAAGACAGAGTCTTTGACACATGGCCAATAGGTAAGCAAAATATTTGAACGCGAGGAGAATGTGGCGAGAGGAGTTTCGGTATAGTAAAAATTAGTAGATCGAAGAAGGAAAAGAATTCGCCGGGTGCATTGATACTATGAAACTTTACGGTATGGTCAAAGATCAACTGCCAATGTTTTTCTGTATTGACCGTATTCCGTTCCTTCTCGACATTGAATTTATTATTTTATTCAAATCTCCAATGAAATGATCTCGAATTACTGATATAATTGTAATTCACTTTCTAAATTTAGAGTGGTCCGATGAGAGGCCGCCGTTATCGGCATCAAATCTAAGAATTCTGTATATGGGCAAATTCTTGAACGATGACACAACCCTGAAATGTAAGATCGACTGTTGCATAATTTGGAGCAGAGTTTAATAGGAAAGATCATGAAATTGTATATTTTTCTTCTCGGTAATACGTTCTTTTCCTATAGCCAATAAAATAGAACCTGGCCAAGATACGACTGCTCATTTGACAATAAAAGATATTTCTCCACCCGAGGATGAAGGTAAGTGGTTAAGCTGGATATGCATAGTATGCAAGAATTCAATGTCAAAGAAAAAGAATTCCGAGAAAATGTTGTGCTTTGTTTACTTATCTTTATATAAATTTTCTAACAAACACTTAATATTTTATTGTTGTATCAGAACGGGAGACAACAGATGCACCAAAGTGTTCCTGTTCGTGCTTAATTCTGTAAACTATTCAAGTTCGAAAATGTTTCGGATCCCATTTGCTGCCATCTTTCACAAAACAACTTATACGTGCATTATTAATTTACCAACATTTAATTAGACACACACTCAATTGGACATCATTCTTATATTTCTGTTAACACTCATTCACTTTGGGGTCTATCCCCCCAACATACTATCCAAGAGACTATTGCAAAGAACATTTATTTTCTAATTTCATTTGTTTTGATTTCTTCATTCTTCTCGTTACTGTAGAGAATGCGAATTATTTTTATGTTAATAACGTGTATTTATT
The DNA here is from genome assembly GCA_910592205.1 of Paraglomus occultum. Taxonomy (NCBI): domain Eukaryota; kingdom Fungi; phylum Glomeromycota; class Glomeromycetes; order Paraglomerales; family Paraglomeraceae; genus Paraglomus; species Paraglomus occultum. The sequence continues at coordinate 26,681 of CAJVPJ010000136.1, forward strand.
TAATGTTTAGATTATTAAGACTTGTTTGTATTTTACTAACGTTTGCTTTCTAATGCGAATAAAGCCTTAGTCATTTATAGTTCGAAGAAATGCATCGCGTTCACATATTTAATATGATCCAAGAGTGGAACACGCTCGCAACTTTTGCAAGGACAAACGTCAAGTTCTTCCGCCACGTCGGATAACAATAACCGTAAACGCAATATTAATTAACTTAATCTTAAAACCGAATTAAGTTTACGTGTATTTAACGTTCACTTTATTAACTCATGAATGATATAATAAGCACAAGATACATAAGGCCAGGCCCATTTAATAAAATAAATTTTATCCATTTCAATTTATAAATAAATTAAATTCTTCCTAAATTCCTTGCCTCTAAAGATCCTCATCGTCCCAAATAAAATCGTCCATGTTCTCACTGGCTTCATGCAGTTGGGACAAACCCGTCAGTTCCTCCAAATATGAAGGAGAATTGAATGCACTCTTCAGGAATTCAAATCCATTGACGTTATACTCTTTTAATACTCTCTCCGAACATGCAGTACACTTGTCATAAGCTTGGCCAACAATGATCATATTATTGAATTCAGCAAGAAATCCTCGCATTTGGTGAGGTATAATTCCAAGTGGGGTTGATGAAGATTTAGACTGTGACGCAGCGGTATCCGCAGGTGCAGCAGGTCTAGTGAATAAGTACTTAGTTTAGAGAATACATCATTAAAGTCAACATCAACCAACTTAATATTTGTCCTTACCCTTTCTCATGATGCAATACCGAAATCATTAACTCTACAGCCATGGCACTAGCAATAGCTGATAATCCAGGACGAGTGACAGTGCATTGTTGATCAAGAGTACGATCTTTGAGCGAGTCTGTCGGTGCCACAACATCGTTGCAAAAGTAGCAACCAAGACGCTTTACGTGAGGTAAATTAGTTCCATCATAACCAATAGCTGGAGTTTGATTTTCATCATCATCAACACCATGCCTCATTACAAGATATGTGTCAAATCCCAAGGCTGTATTAATAACTAGCTGCAAAGTAATATTATAAATCAGAAAACTTGATGAAAAACGCGAAATAAAATGCACAGAACACACCTTTTTCATGCTCGCTCCTAATAGAGTAGGAAGCCATCTACTTTCTCTACTATCCATTAGTAGAAAAATCACATCATGAGTTTCAATGAGCTGAGTCAATTTTTCAACATCAGCACGCGTTTGCGCTTCATTGGTAATTGGATGTCCTGGCATTGGCACGTTGAGATGGTATCCTTCAGCATTCTGTTTACAGGTTAAAAAGTCCAGTAAGCACAAACGTTGGTTTTGGTTCAATAATCATAAACAAATATATTATTACACTTACAACTCCAGGGTAAACTGTCTTCAGATTCTCGGCAGCAGTTTTAGCTTTTGGCTTCCCGCCATTCAAACAATCTTCAAACGCGTATAAAGACTGCCTCACAGGATTTGAAAATGACACTCGAGAATTGTCAACAAATGTAATGTTGCGTACTCCCCATCCCTAGAGTTAATCAAAAGTCATAAATCAGTCTGCCTCTTATTATATGGCCATCGTGATAACATTTCTTTTTCATTCAAACCGTTTACCTACCAAAAGGTTCCTAGCAACATAACACCCCAAAGTACCAGCCCCCAATAATAGACATTTTGTATCCTTAATTTTCTCTAATTGGAGGTCAGGAACTATTCGCCATCGCATCAGTTTGAGATTGAGATCAACTGATGTATCTGCAAGCCTAGTTATGAGAACACATTTAAGTCATATTGTTTTCTTGCAAAAGATTAGGATTAATAGTGCGGTATGACTTACTGCTTGGGGTCCATCAAAGGAGCCAGATCAGCCGTGCGAGGTCCCAGTTTGCCCTGCGGATTTTTCTCCCATCCCACAGCTTTCGGGGTTTCATCTGATATTCGCATATTTTTAGAAATTAGTTATGCAATCGCCAAAAAACTCTCAAACATAAAATTGTTGTGTCAGCAGCAATTCTTCAGACTTGGCATGCATTATCGCAACTTTATATGTTATTGGCGTATCTGACCTGCGGATATAGACTCGGGCAACTTGACCTTCAAAAAAATACTTTGCGAGATATCTTTCTTTCCAGGAATTTCTCGAAAACAGAATACCTTTATTTGTTTAACGCGCCACTGATGTTGAAGCAGTACTAAAAAATTACGAAGAGGCCAACCGGGATTTGCTGGCATACTTGACGGATCAGCAAACCCTACAATCCTCTATTGACAAAATAAAGATAAATAATTGATCGAATATCAAAATTTTAAACATGCACATATAATAGTTAAAAGCACCTCATTCTGATCTACACCTTCAAAGAAGGAATTCCACTCCTGTAGCCTGCCAACTGCAAATTCTTTCTTATCATCCCCACCCTCAATCTTTTTTTTGATCAAAAAGAATGCAGCGTTCCCATCAGTTTGTTCTTGCCTATAAGTATCGTACGCCACTCTCAGCTTCTCCAACTAGACGTTGAATACAAATTAATATTGTTCCTCCTTGATAGCTTCCGGCAAACATAAAGATCACAACAGCTAACCTCATCAGCATCCCAAACCTCCGTAACACTCCTTGGTCCCCCTTGATCAGCCAGCGCACATGGAGGATCAGCCAAAAGAGCGGGGAAAGCAAACCAAAAGTGAAATTTGTATTTTTTTAGATCCGCAAAGGTGATGAGCAGAAAACGTGTTAGAAGGTGTGGCTGAGTAACAGCATCACCAGAGACAATGTCTTGCCAAATCTTGGAGAAAATTTTGCAAGTCAGCGTGTTTACAAATTGGAGCAGCAAGTGCAATTGAACACGGAATCAATTAATCGCAGAGCATCTTACTTGATCCGCGACTCTTTTGAACAATGCAGTCTTGTCAAATTGTTTGAATTCTTCGATAGTGTTTGTGTTTTTTATTTGACCCACTGACGGATAAGAAAAGGGTGGGATACCACTATACATGTTCAAAACAATAAAGAATAGCAAATCAGATAATACCTTGGTCAAACGGCTTCATGCAGCGTCATTCTTGCCACTAATCGATACAGCTTTCTCACCGTAAAGATGACTCATTTCGAAAAAAGGCATTAGAACCAAGACATAACCGCGCTGGCATCGATATAGCAGCTTCACCCGCGTCTCGACTCACATAGTTGCCCGTTGAGTAATAACCCAAGACATCTTTAAGATCGTCGTCCAACTTGTAAACGTCTATTTTCTGTGTGGTTAACGCGTGCCAAAACGTTGCTTCAACAGCCGAGGAGAAGGGTGCAAACCGCAAAATATCGTCCGCAGACATGACGAACGCGTAGTCGAGAGGTAGATCAATAATACATTCCACAACTGCGCAAACTTAATTTAAAGAATTTACAGTTGTAGCACAAAGTGTATAAAGCACAGAATGGTCGATCACCGGTATTAATAATTTTCTTTTTCCTGTTCTCAATGCGAAATATCATAATATTTGGTGGATCTTCACACCCAAAACTAGCCGAGCAGATAGCAGGTCGATTAGGAGTGTCTCTCGGCCGCGTAGAGCTTTCTAAATTCTCCAATAAAGAGACAAATGTCGAGATCCGAGAGAGTGTTCGAGAAAAAGATGTCTACATTGTTCAGTCAGGCTGTGGACACGTTAACGACAATTTTATGGAACTCTTGATCATGATCTCGGCATGCAAAATAGCGTCTGCCGCCAAAGTTACGGCTGTAATTCCATGTTTTCCGTATGCACGACAACCGGATGCACCCTACAAGAGAAATGGAGAACCATTATCAAGAATTCCCAGGGATAAATTCCTCGGATATACGTTTGATACGCCTCCGAATTTGTCTACAGCTACTACTCCTATGGATGAAGGGAAAGACCCATTCAACGCAACGTCGAGCAAAATCGGTGAAGAAAATTCGACCTGCTCTGATGCAGACTCTATTAATGAATTAAGACACTATAATAGCACTATGATGTCCTCTTCCTCTTCCTCAGGAAAGTCTGGAGCTTATCGACATTGGGTTGCACGATCAGGGACATTGATTGCCAATCTGTTGACTTGCGCAGGTGTGTAAATGATCAAGCGAGGAAGAACGATCTGGCAGTAAAAATCATCGCATAACGCCTAATGATCTGTATTTGATAGGCGCTGATCATATTATGACTATGGACCTTCATGACCCGCAATTTCAAGGATACTTTGACGTTCCTGTTGATAATCTGTATGGGCTTCCCTTAATGATCAAGTATATTAGGGAGAATATTCCTAGTTGGGAAAGTGCAGTGATTGTCTCACCTGATGCTGGTGGAGCAAAGAGGTGAGTACAGAATATGGTTTGAAAATTTTGGTTTAAATAATTACTTACGATTTTCTGCTACAGAGCTACTGCAATAGCTGATAAGCTTCGTGTGGAATTCGCGCTTATTCACAAGGAACGCCGACTTCAACATAAACCACACAAGGCGGATATGATGTTAGTTGGACAGGTCAGAGATAAAGTGTGCATAATGATTGATGATATCGCAGACACGTCAATTACCATAACGAGGGCAGCCAAAGTTTTAGTCGAGAATGGAGCAAAGAAAGTGTACGCCATTATAACCCATGCGATTATGAGTGGTGATGCTATCAAGCGCATTCAGCAGAGTGCTATTGATCAGGTTATCGTGAGCGATAGTATACCTCAGGACGAACATTTGGTCCAATGTTCAAAGATAAAGGTGTTTGAGATTGCTCCGATTTTTGCAGAGGCGATAAGAAGAGTGCACAATGGGGAAAGTGTCAGTGCACTATTTAATGATAGAACGATGTTGTTAGTGTGAACGAACGGTATACGATTGAGTGGTAAGAACGCGTAAGTGGAGGTATACCCCGCAAGCTGATCTATCAATTTCGTACTGTAACCGATAAGAAGAGGATATGAAAAATACATCAGCTTGGGCATATTATCGTATATCTGTGCATGTCGATGTATATTGTTTCTTGAGTTATACATTTTGCATATTGGCATTTCGCAGTGATTGTTTGCAGTATTTGGATTAAGAAACGTGCAACGCCTAGTTCAGGATACGTAGACCAGTTTTCACTTATTTAGCTTATGCATGCAGTAGTCGAATATGGGCAAGGAATTCTCTTTCGGAGGAAAGTATAAAATCGAATAAAAGTTACAAACTTTCTCCTCCTCGCAATTGCCAAGTAATTAAAAGAGAAAACATTATAGCAGTAAACCCGACCTTCTCTCGGCACTCTTGTTTGAATTGTTTTGACTACGCTGAACAATTTATTCCTTCAAAAGTCTCAAATATTATGCCATCTATTCTAATGTAACGAATATACGACTCTCGACGTTTTAATTCTTCCAATTCCATCTAATTAAGGCATGCATATATGGTTGTAATACTCTTCTAGACGATTTTCGACTTTACGTAATCCATCTCATTTTGTTTGGTCCTCGTGCCTCAAAATCAGCGACCATCCCGCGAGCGGACTAACCGCGCCAATGTAAGTTCGTAAAAGTAAACGAGGAAAGTTGTATCCTGAAGGATGGAAAACTTTCGTCCGTATACATGTTCAAAGTACGTTGCGTAGTACGCGCTCACTTGCGCATGGATCGCGCTGCGAGCACTCGTTCTTGAATTCCAAAATGGTTAACAATACACATCGTCCACCCAGACGCCATCACTCTGTTGCCCTAACGTGTACGATTCGTTAGTGACCTTAATGTTACCCATAGTCAAAACGACGAACAAGTCGAGAGTGAAGGAAAGAATGTATAAGTTTGTTTTCTTTTAGTCGACGATTTTGACGTTGCAAATGGATTGCTGCTTTATAAGAATTTCAGCGACAAACTTTTTTGGGATGGCACATTGTGTCACTGACAAAGATGTCGCTCATAGTCCATAGCAGGTCACAAACCAAGTTCTTGTCGTCCGCTGATGTTTGGTAATACTCGCAATTTCTAAACAATTCCAATCGAATGATACAAGACGATTAGTACGTCGAAATTCTTTGGAGATCAGCAGTTCAACAGCGGTGGATCAATTTCATTCTTGCCAGGTAATTAGAAAATGAATCACCTCTACTCCACGCCCCAACGCCGAATCACGAAGTCGTTACCTGTCCCTCTAGTCAATCTTCCCTTCGACAACTTATCCTCCGTCTTTCTCCGCGCCCAACCGCTTCTTTGCATCGTTCAATTGTTGTCAGGCGTTTGCGTGATCTATTTTATGTCATACGTAACCAATCAAATGCTAACCCTCTATATATGCTATTAAAATATAACCAAGTCGCTTTACAATTTACTTAATGATGTCTTAGCCACCTGTAAAAGAAAAGTTTTATTAAGCGGGAAAGAAAAACATGGATACTTCTTTCTCTTGGCCAGCGCAAGCCCAAAACTTGATATAATCGAGTTGATCAATATCAAAACTATCGCATGCAGCAAAGATCAAAGCATGTGACAATTCGGTATTGTATAATGTTTTCGTTTGTTTTTGTTTGATATCTGGGGCAATCGTTCTGTGAGTTTTCAGTTCAAGTAGCGGATTTCAAGTCTGAAAGCAACCTTAATAAGAGACTCTGTGCCGTACTCATAAGACAAGAAAATGCTCTCTAATTTCAAAACTGTGTTGATATGCAAACATTCTCGCGAGATGTCAAATTTTAATTAAACCTTCCTAAAAACGTTAATGATATGATGTACCCCTGCAGATAGTTGGTCGGAAATCAGCGGAGATGATATTTGCTAAGAAATCAAATTCACCTTTTATTCCCACCAACGTTGATATGCGAACGCCAGACGATAAAATGGGGCCTTTTAGAAAATCAGTGATATTAATATAGAATCAGAAATAGTCTTTTTAACTTTTATAGTCGTGGATGAAGTAATATCTATCTTTAGTGCACTGCAGCCCTTTGGTCACTTGACGATAAACATAAATCTTGTGCGCCCTTAAACCGTGATGGATAAAAGGTTTCATCTAACTGATCACGCCACTTGTTATCTTCTCGAGAACGGTTACCCCTTTCTTTCCTGAATAACGTATTTGCTGCCAAAACAAAATACAGAGAAGAATGTCTGTCAACGTTCCTGGCTTCAAATCGTCTGCCGTCTTCGAACAGATTGAGAAGGCGCTTCAAAGTGAAACCGTTAAAAAGGACACCATTAATAAGGTTAGTCAGGCGAATACGTGTATGAAGGCCGTAAAATAAATTCAAAGCAGTTTGGTCACGGTATACATCCAAATAGACGAGTCACTATTGGAATGCTCAATGTCAAAACTAGCTGTATGTGCTAATATCTTTTTTGTTCGAATTTTATAGACAAAAGGTGTTTTTGAACTTAATATTAAAAACGCAGAGGGTAAAGAACAAATATGGGCTCTAGATCTTAAAAAAGAGGGGACAATCAAAACTGGCAAGGCTGCTAAAGCAGATTGTACGATTAGAATGGATGACGCTGTATTTATTGAAATAGCATCAGGCAAATTGAACGGTAAGATATTAAGCAGACAAACGATCTTGAATGTTAGGCACAGTTTTCGCTTTCTCTGCTTTAACATTCGAATTCTCTTTTCTTTGTCATCCAATAGCCCAGAAAGCATTCATGACCGGAAAAATGAAGATCACAGGAAACATCATGCTTTCCACAAAATTAAACAACGTTCTTGTACTTGCACAACCATCAAAGGCCAAGTTATAAAAGATATACCAAGGATGCAATAAATATAGCATCTAAGAATGCCAAACGTCAAATAGTACGCAATACTTGGTTTACTGAAACAGATAGTTTAATCATGTAAACTACACTTATTCTTTCTGACTGTATCTCATAGACTGGATATAATAAATACGTTTAAAATCGGATTACTTATGCGAGTGAAAGGGTTAATTGTCTAATACATTAACGTCTTGACCAGAACTTTTATACTCTACTGTAACAGCCATTTAATACAATACTTTCAACTATGTAGGCTTGCCAATTGTTTCTGGGAGACAGACTCGATTGCCAGACGCATAGAATTGAAGCGTTTGAATATTATTCTAAACATTATTTGTTCTTGTCATTATCGTGGGAAGCGTATGTTGACAGCATTAATGAGCGGTTTGATAATTTATCGGTCATTGAAAGAGTGGAAAATTACGCGTGAAGGGCAATACAGACTAAATTCAATTATAATTATGCCAAGACTTAAATTATGTAGAGCATTTTATATTGCAATTTCGCGTTCTTTATATGTAATCGTATTGAGCATGCACAGACACAGGCTAATGGCATTTTAAATCAATTACAGGATAGCAAACTGTATATTGAGAAAACAATCTCTTCGAGAAGGTACAAATCGCTGAAAAGATAAGGCGTATGTGGTTAAAGCATTTTGTTATATCCCACTACTACGTAGACATTTCTAGCCGATATAACGGACGGTCAATACGAATTTGTTTACCAAATAATATGGGGCAGACTGCAACAAAACCAGACAAAGTGAACATTTGATTATGTGACATAAATGAGAGGCTGATTATGATGTGGCTTAAAGTTGACCAGGGTGACTGATGACATTTCGGAAAGTAATAATGTTGCTCATTCATAACTTATGGGACTTGTTAAATTTAATGTTCCATTTATTATACCAGAATGTGATGAATATAAACCATAACAGGATTAATATAGGATTACCTCTATATATAAAAATATTAATATGAAACTAATTTACATTAAATCCACTATGGAATCAAAGAATTACAGCACTATTAGAAGTATAAGTATTTTAAAAAAAAAAAACCAATTATTTCTTTAATTTCAATCAAGGTTATCTCTTATTTTCTTTAACTTCAATTTGAGCAATGTGTTGAGTCTGCTGTTTTCTTAAGAATTCAACCTCACTTTCAAGTCTTTGAATTTTATCCAATAATTCTTGCTTTTGTTTATCATGTCAATCCTCTGAAATATCTAGTGAGAACCAATTTCTTCCTTGGCACTGTCTAATTGCTGTTTTAAATCCTTGTTTTGTTGTTCCAATATACCAACATAACTTTGTCCCATTATTATTATCTCAGCTACTGAAAGGGTTTATTTTTTCTTAAATCACAAAAGCAATTTACCCTGTTTCTCATAGCTCGACCACATATTATTTAACCTCTTTGCGATTGTTTTGCTCAAATTTTGCTTTGCATACCAAGAAAGTACTCACTCATTACAAAACAGTGATAAATTCTCTTACTGTAATAAATATTCTTCGCCTGTCTTACAGGTTAATATTAAGCTTAAATGGAAAGAAATATTTATTGATAATTTACTGTTAATGTATTCCTCAGCAATTGCGAGCAGCTAACGTAAATATCACGTTACGTGACCCAATAATATAATCGCGTCTGCTACTGAGGCGCCCAAAAATTCCACTTTCCTTAAGGATGTTAAGAAAATTGCAAAATTAAAAATCGCTTCCCAACGTGCTTTTCTACGTTAGGCATGCAGAAATTATTGCTTTTCTAGCAATAAAGTGTATTGTCTCTAGATCAGTAGATATTTGTCAAAACATTCGACTATTTATTATATTAGGCCTACTTGCGTCTTAAAGGTGGACCATTACTGCGTGCGAATAAATATGCAACATAATAATACAGTATTTAACAAAAAGGAATATCTTTAAATCACTGTTACTCAGTTCAATTTTTATTCCTGGTTAAAGACAAGTTAAACCCCAAAAATTTTATTGAATTGTTTATTATTCTATGGACTTGCCATGCACTTAATAATCAAATCATAAGAGTCATTTTTAGTATATTTGATATTATAATCATCACTATTTGCAACTTATTTATACTGTAAGTTCAAGTATTACTATCCAATATTTTAATTCATCAATGGCTAAATAGCAAAAGTTGGAAGAGACCATTATTACAGACATCAACTTTCATTGGTAATATTAAATGCTATTACTATGTAATTGATACAGTTATATATTATAACCCACACGTTGTCACTTTTACTCCACAATTCCAATAAAAAAAAAGAATAAATAATCTCAATGAGTAAAGATATGTAGTTCTCATTATGACCTTACCCTCAAAACACAAGAATCAAATTGTCAGGATTGACTACTATTAAAGCTTTTAGTGAGAATGTTTTGCTTTTTTGCTTTGATATAGTTCATTTAATTCATAAACTTTACGTTTTAGCTTAGATTTATCATCATATTGTAAAGTATAAATCTTATTTTTTGCCTTAGCATATTCTTGATCAGCTGCCTTTTCATATAGCTCAATTGCTTTTTGTTCATTTTTTTCTACTCCAATTCCATTCTCATAACAGTACGCAAGATTATATTGCCCAAATGCATGGCCTTTTTCAGTTACTCTCTGGAATAATTCGATAGCTTTTTGATAATTTGTTTCTATACCAATTCCAAGTCGATAACATTCACCAAGATTGTTTTGTGCAACAAAATTATGAACATTTTTAGCAGCTTTTTGATACAGCTCAAATGCCTTGTGCTTATCTTTCTTTACTCCAATTCCATACTCATAGCACCAACCAAGATTAGTTTGTGCACCAGTGTTTCCTTGTTCAGCAGCTTTTTGGTACCATTCAACTGCCTTTTGTTCATTTTTTTCCAATCCAGTTCCAAGCTTATAACAGTTACCAAGATTATATTGTGCATCAGAATTTCTTTGTGCAATTGCTTTTTGATACCACTCAACTGCTTTTTCTTCATCTTTTTCTATTCCAGTTCCACTTAAATAACACCAACCAAGATTACATTGTGCATCAGCATCTCCTTGTTCAGCAGCTTTTTGATACCATTCAACTGCCTTTTGTTCATTTTTTTCTACTCCTGTTCCAAGCCTATAACAATTACCAAGATTATATTGTGCTAGAAGATGACCTTGTTCAGCAGCTTTCTGATACCATTCAACTGCGTTTTGTTGGTCTTTTTCTAATCCAGTTCCACTTTCATAACACCAACCAACATTAAATTGTGCACTATCATCTCCTTGTTCAGCAGCTTTTTGATACCATTCAAGTGTTTTCTGTTGATTTTTTTCTACTCCAGTTCCAAGCCTATAACAGTTACCAAGACTAACTTGTGCTTTAGTGTTTCCTTGTTCAGCGCCTTTTTGATACCATTCAACTGCTTTCTGTTCATTTTTTCCTATTCCTGTTCCACGTTCATAACACGAACCAAGATTATCTCCTTGTTCCCTCTCAAAGATAGAAGTCATTAATATTAAATAGTTAGTTTAGCCTTTATAAGTATGGCTGATACTGAAAGACAATCACCAGTTTTCGGGTTTTCGAATTCAGGAGATTTTGCTTATTATTATGATTGGCCAACTACAAACATAGTAATATAAATAGTAATAAGTGATAGTATAGTAATAGGGGACCGTTATACCGAAGGCACGGGGGGAGCACCTATAGTTCGTTATAATGAGGAATTCGGTAAAACAAACACTCCCTTTGTAACGAAGTCTAGCCTAAAGTCAAATAATATTCGGTATATTGAGGTTTTCACAAACTATGTTTATTAGTTGCAGAATAAATACCAGTATACAGAAAGAATAAATAATTCGAACTAATCAGTAAAAAAAGAATCTATTCTAGATTGCTTTTTGCTTGTAAGACTATATAACTCCACCTTCCTTTTCAATGAGCGAAAGACTTTAAGTTCATTATAATCTATTTCCATACTGCCTTGTTGGAGGAAATTAAATGCTGTTTCAAATACAGTCATGGCCAAGACAGCAGGAAGACACGGCGAATTACTTTCATTGTCGTCTTCTGCAGAAGGAACAATCTCCTCATCTGTCACCATATCGTTGTTTAGGGCTTTTTCATCGATTGTTATATATTCTGTAGCACTTATTGCAGAATCGATCGATAATCTGTCGATTAAGTTTTGAACGACTTCTTGTTGAGGCGCGACGTCATCTACTACGGTATTATTAAATGATTCATTATTTTTAAAACAGTTTTTCCCCAACATTTGGCAATTGTAATTGGGCTCACATTAGCCCACGCCTTAGCTACGTAAGCGATTGCTTTTTTGATATTAAAAGCTTCGACTCGATGCCAGTAGCTTGTAGTCTATCAAAATCTTTTTATTTTTCTTTCAAGGAACAATTTCCGATAGTGAGCCTGTAAATAGATAATAATCTTAGTAATTTTGTAATAACTACAATAATTAAACTATGAAATTCACAAACCTTGAAACTATGGATAATTCCGGCATCTAAAGGTTGTAAATATGCAGTCGTATTAGGTGGTAAATAACGAATTGTCACATTCGTTAATTCGATATCAAGTAAGTTATGGGTCGGCGTATTATCAACTAACAGTAAAATTTTTCGGCTGTCAATCCGCATTTTTTTGTTTAACTTTTTTAAATAATCGTTCCAAATAGATGTCTACATCCACGCTTGACTGTTTCAATAATAATCTACCGGTAACAAAGTTTTGTTAATTCCATTTAATGGTCGGGGATTTTGGTGTTTGTGAATTAATAGAGGTGTTAACTTTTCGGTGCCTGTCGAATTGCATGTCAACAAGACAGTGACCCTATCCTTGTTCTGCTTTTAATCCAGACATAGGTCTGGTTGATAATCCGCGTTTAGGTTCCATCTTCCAATAGAGACCTGTTTCGTCACAATTAAAAACATCGTTGGGTTAATATTGTTCAATAATACCTTTTAACTCAAGTCTCATTTCTGGAATTTGTTCGATAGGTGCACCATGCTTATTAAAAGCGCTAATGGAATATCCTTTTTTAAACCTTTGAAGCCAACCAGATGAAGCTTTGAAGTCAGTTATCTCTAATAATTTGGCAAAGTTTAAAGCTTTTTTTTTGAATCAAGGAACCTGTAATGGTTATATTGTGTTCGAGTGCCCTTTCAATCCATACAATTAACGCTTCTTCAACGTGTGCGATAGTCGATAAATGTGATTTTTTTAGCTTTGCTTGGTAAGAATTTGGATCGATTTCTAGCTCAGATTCTTTCAAAATGTTTGAAACTTTGCCCTTCACTAATTTCGAATCGTTTCGCTAGTTCAACATTTTTTGGCAAATTTCGCGTTTTTGCAATGCTGAAATAACATTGCGTTGTTTGGTTCGCTGTTGAGACATTTTATTGATATAACTTTGAAAGAGACAAAATTCGCTGTTTTATAGCTTTTTTTGTCGTACGAGCAAATTGTTTAATGAGACAGGTTTACGTGCATTTCAACATTTAATCGGTACAATTTTTTCATATGATTAAATAATTTCTTTGTGATTATTTAACGCTTGAAGAAAATAGTACGGTTGACACTATCTGCTCATTAATAGGTATTATCTAATAATAACTGAATTAACACAAAAACGCTTCTGGCATACAAGCGATGCGATGACAGAATATTCATATGTGACAACATCATGCAAAATCATGATTGTATGAAACAATTTTGATCAGCCGTATGACAAATTTTATAATTGATATAACCAATCACCATGCTAAATTTTATATCACGTGATTAACTTCGGTATAAAGCGACTAGTACAATAGACAAAAATCCTGCCCTTGAACTTCGGTAACGGAATAACGAGGTTTACTATTAAAATTCGTAATAACGATCAATTTTAAATATTGAAAAAAAGGGGGAGAAACATTTGCTTCGGTATAGCAAAAATTCGGTATAACGCATTTCGGTATAATGGGGTTCGACTGTAGTTGATTAGCGAGTACGTAAAAAAATTTCATAGATTGTTCTCCCAGATATGACGATACAGCGCGCACGTTTGAAGCAGTCGGTCAATAAATATCTGTTTGTCGTCATAATATACTCTTTTTGATTAAACATTACCAATTACCTAATCACAATACAAAATTTTTGAAAATTTGAAATGTAAACAGCGGCCTAGTCGATGGCAGCACTATTTAGTAATAAAAAGCAAAGGCATGGAAGACTGGTTGCTAATTTAGACTACAACTAATTTTTGAGTCAGAAAAAAAATTACGATAGGGACAGTTATGTTCGAAAATTAATTAAATTTGTTTAATGTCCTTGCCTCTTATTATCGAAGTAAATCTCCGAAGAAAACAAATCGCTCTTAAAAAAAAAACGCCCCCAAATTTAGCAGTCTAATAAAACAGTGCTTACAGTATATAGATTGCACAGCTAAAGTCTTTTGAATGCGCTCATGCACAGAAAAGGATAGCTAAGTTATAAGTTAGTAACTTTAAAAATATGTCGTGTAATCCCATAATGTCGCAACAATTCTTTTGGCAGAACTAACAATGAGACGATCAACAGGAAAAATCAGTGCAACAAACAGCAATGAAAACAAACGAAGCGATTGTGTACTATTGTGCAATTTCAGACAAATTGTAAATACGATAATAGAGGTATTGTACGTTGCAGTGAGA
>CAJVPJ010000137.1:0-41073 GCA_910592205.1 Paraglomus occultum
CCACACGGGACTACATCGGAGTATTCCACATGTGGAGCAGAAGCCATATCGAGAATAACAATGGTAAAAGCGTTTACCAGCAACCATGTAATAGTTATTGTTGTGTTCGGTAAACCCTTCTATGAAATTGTTGCGATGATAAAGCCATACGAGGTACCGTCTAAATTGATTATCGTCATTGTCATTGTACTTGTGTGTTGGAAGTGAGTATATTCTAGCAAACTCACTCACAAGTGTTGGTGTGCATTCTTCGCTACTTCCAAGTAACAGCAACATAATATCATCACCACAATGTTTGCGTTTGCGAATAGCGTAGGAAACGTTGTCAATTTGAGTAGACTTTCCGTTGGTGATTTCCTCGTAAGATATCCATTCCAGTCTTAAGCGTTTATCTTCGCTTTCTAAGGAGGATTCAACCAAGTTGGCGATGGCTGGATTATTAGCAAATGACGACATAGTTGAATTAAAAATTTTATCTCTCAAGTTAAAGTGTCAACCCTTAATATTAATTGTGTTACATTGCACGCAAATCGATCGGGCCTCTTACTCTTATCGTTAGTCTTTAGATTAGAATGCATTCTCCCAGTTAGGTTATACCATACGATAAGTTTGCATTTGTAGGGATGGGGGTGCAGAGTGAGCTAAAAGAAATTTTGTGATATCTCAGTATTTATTATCTCATGAAGTAATAAAATTTCTCCTTGTCCAAAATAAAATGTCAAATATTTTCTTAATCGCTTTTTGGAGTCTGATAAAGATGTGCTGTTTCTCGATAATGGTGAAATTGATGTATTCAACTGGGCTTCACCCCTCTTATACCAGTATGGGAGCATATTGATTATGAATAGTAATTGTGTGACATTTATTTAAAACTTGATATACTACCGTATTTCTTGACCAAGTACCCCAAGTATTTTACTTTTTTGTATAATACCCGGGGTACTTCATCAGTGGGGTTAGGGTACTTTTATGGGAGGAAGGTATACGTATATCTGCGTAAAGTACCCCTATCAAAAATTTTGTTGCATCAGATAACTATGACAAGAGCCAACAGCACTACCCGCAGAGCGAGATTTGGTATTTATGAAGAGAACACACCAATGCAGTATTGAGATAAATGGTAGGCTGATAAATTCTTGTTACCTTTAAAATATCTTTTTTCGGGTTTATTACAAATAAAATAAAATTAATATTAATAGTTTTATACGGGATCATCCGTTTATAATACCCCGGGTATTTTACGCAATAATGTATAATGTTGATTCTTCGCAAATAGTACCCGGTCTTTTGCAAAATTAGACCTCAAAATTGCTTACTTTAGTCAAGAAATACAGTATTGACGGGAGGCGATTATTTCGCCGACAATCATTTCACCGACAATCATTTCACCGACAAATGTTCACCAACATTATTTCAAAATTAGCCTTTTTAGGTAATAAATTGTCGGCGAAATGAACTGTCGGCGAAATGATTGTCGGTGAAATGATACGGACCCGTATTGACGATTTGCCGATTATCAAATCTACGACTACGATTAAAATAGCTAAAATTTAAAGCATGTTGTTGTATGATACAGTAATTTACATTGCAACAGTCCAAAACGTAATAAAAAAGTTTAGTAATGAGATGTATACACAGTAATCCCGTTTTATTAATATTTAATAATAGGAGATCCTTTACTGTCTATAACAGCAGCAACCTGTCTGGGCATACGAACAACAATAAACAAGTGTTTGTTATGACCTTATTATCTATTGTAACCATCCTTTGCCAAAGCTCCTCCTTATTTTGGTAATGACTGTATGTGTGCCCTAATCTTTCTTTCTAATACATCCCATAAATGTTCAATATCAATGGAATTTATATCAGAGCTCTGAGGAAGCCAAGGAAAATTAATTAAGTTACTACTGGCCTTCCATTCAGTCCTCAATCTTGATTTGTGGACAGAAGCATTGTCTTCTTGAAATAAAAATTTCTTTATCCACAAGTGCATTCAAATATGGCAAAAGTCTACCTTGCAAAAGATTAATGTAATCTCTTGAAATAACTTTCTTTCTAGTCCAAGTCCGTTTTTACAAAAACAAGTCCATACCTAATATCATTATTATTATTCCATCTCGTTTTGATTTCTGATTTGAAATAAGGCAATCCGCCTTATCATCTTTTCATTGGCTGCTTCTACATCCACATCCACTTCCATTAAATAAGCAAAAGTAAAAGTATGATGTATCAACCCATATGATTTTTCCCATTCACTTTGCCAATTGTTTTTCTCCTACTCCTTTGCCCAACTCAATCTTCTTTCTTATTTCTTTTACTCTCATAAGACTTTCTAGCACCCACTTGACCAAAATAACCAGATTCATAGAGTTTTCTTGAACAGTCTTTTAAAATTTAATTTAAGGTTAAATCTGTTAAATTGTTTTAATTTTTTGGTATAGAATTAAAAGTTAAAA
Organism: Paraglomus occultum; assembly: GCA_910592205.1. NCBI lineage: Eukaryota > Fungi > Glomeromycota > Glomeromycetes > Paraglomerales > Paraglomeraceae > Paraglomus > Paraglomus occultum. The sequence goes on from CAJVPJ010000137.1 coordinate 2,457, forward strand.
TAAATGTTAATAATGAGTTGACATAAGAGGTTTTGTAATAGTAATAGGGAATTTTGCCTGTAAGAATAGCTTTCTATCCTTCTTAACAACTCTTAATAATTTCGTTCTGTCAATACTGTTGGTCTTCCTTTTTGAGGAGGCTTAGCATATTCATAATTATAATCTTTATAAGTTTTTATTACTTTTGAACTGTTGAGTAAGAATGATCAAGCATCCGTGCAATCTTCCTTAAACTTGTACCCATATTTCAAACACCAATAATCTGTCCACATTGGAAGCAATGATTCTTTTCTTTTGGGAATTGTATTAAATTCAGTAGCAGTCTTATCAAACAAGGAGTACAAATTTCCGTGCTAAACAACTGAATAATAATTCATCACGTTCAGTTACTTTATATAAAACTAATTCAACTTGCTAGTAAACAAAAACACGTATTAAGCAAAGTTGTAAGCAATAACAAAACGCGTCTAATTGTCGAAAAAAATTTTGGATATCTAATTATAACATCCAAATTTAGAAATTTTTACGTTTCGAATTATTATTTGAACCAAATAATCTAATACAATATATTTACGCACTTCAAAATGTTAGAAATGTTTTACTTGAGGACACAAGGCATGGTTACAATCGGCATTTTTAAGTTGCATTAGAACGAAAGTATTTCGCTAATTTTTTCGAAATCTTTGTCTTCAACGTAAACGGTCACGTATCGCTCAGTATTGTTACAATATTAATATTGGTAAAATTTGTACGTGTAAATTATACGCTCACAGTTATGCCAAACAAGTTTACTTTTACACTAACACCAGTAAACTTTACTCACACATGAAAAACCATTAGTGGTTGATCAGTGAAATGTCGCAGTGACTACTGGGTACTGTTAATTAACGACTGAAGATTTGTTTTCTTACAAGTTTTTGGTTTTATCCTAAGTTAGGGTTAAGGTTGTTCATTGTTTATATTTTCCGTTGTTTCCGGTAAATTTTATAAGTAAAATTTTCTTTATCGATATATTCCTGGTATCATTGATTTAAAAAAGTAAGGCACAATTTTTTCTCCTTGTTCTTTTTTTAAAGTGCTTCTATATCTATCGTGCAATTCCGTGGATTGTAATTGATATAAATTAACTTTGTATTAATATTTTTCAGGTGGAAATAGTAATAAGTCTATTAATTATATTACCATTACTGTTATAATTATAATTGCTGATAGACAATTATCCCAACAAGTTGCAGTTAAAATTTATCCATGAATTTAGGTAGGTGCCACAACTGTGCCACTAACACTAAAACCAGCCATGCTAGCAGTTTAGTCACATGTTCATTTTGTCTGGTGTATAGCAGCATGCCCCATAATTTGCCATTTATTTTTGTTATCGTTTCGTTAAAACTTGATTCGAGTACTTTTTTCGCAGTTAAAGATAAAAATAATTAGCACGAGTGATAAAACGATTTATTATTAATTGCTTAGGAAACTTGCTTTTTCCAAAAATTAATATTCAAAGTGCAGTATCCATTTTTGATTCTTATGTAAGAGGGAAAAAGGCCACGTATGACCTGCAAAATCTTTTCCGCCAATCTAACAAACCGTCTATTTAAAGATCGAGTCCCTGAACATGTGGGAAATGCTTTAATTAACCCCGATTGTTATAATTTAGCGTTGAAATCAAAGCAGGCGGAAAAAGAAGGCTTGTCCAGAATCTGATGTCATGGCGTTGTTGTTGAAAAGGGGGGTAATCAGTAATATGCTCAATGGAAAGGATTTTTACCACTTTGGGTTATTATTATGGCGTAATATCATTAATAGATCAAAAAAAAAATACCAGTAGCATCACATGTTTACTTTGTCTGGCTTTGTTGCAATACGCCCTATATTTGTATGAGTTTGGACTGGTATAATAACAGCGCCACGGGCTATGTCGAACCTGTTGCGTGACGTAACGGATCTTATCTATATTACCTAATCTCTTACAAATCTTGTTGCGGAATACGCCATCAATGCTATTTCCATGGCATTGGGCACAAGTTCTTGTACGTGGGAATGAGATAACCTGCGTTAAAGCATCATTGGTTGACTTTTCAGACAATTATTATTATTATGCCGCCTCAGGCGTAAATATGATGGCTGTCAATCATTCACTCACACAAAACTTGAGACTTTTTTTTTTCCCCTCGCCCCCCTCCCCGACCCCACACACACAAAAAAAACATACACAAACCATAAAACCAGAAAATCTAATACCAATACTGGCGTATAATGCTGTAAATGATTGTCCTATCCTACATTAGCCGACAAGTGTTACTACGTTTGTTCTCGGTGAGATCGGAGTTAAAATTTTGACATCTCACAAACCAATCAGAGATTTTTGCAAGCCCGATATGATATGATAACATCATGTGGTTCAATTTAGGCGTAAAGGGTTTCATTTTTGATACATCAGGAGTTTTATCTTGATAGATCGGCAGATACGCCTTTTTACATAGGTCACGTTTGTTAAAGCCAAAAATGCTTTCTGAACTGATCTTCACATGTTCAAATATTGTAATACGGTAAAAATTTCTCGATTGACGAACCAGAATCTCTCTATTTTTTAAACAAGGGTTTGCTTACAGTAGATGACAGTCATTAATATTGTTTTCGGAACATTAAAAACTTGTGCATTGTTAATCGATTTATTTGGTTAGTATAATGTAATTTATGAGCTTGAGGTGCAGATAATTTCAAATTCAAAAGGAGTAGGCAATCGACGTTTGACTTGACAGTAATTATTTAACTGGTTGAATAGTGTCATTAGATATGATAATTATAAATGTATCACTAATAAAGAAACTTGGAGATATTAACGTATTAGTAGATATTTCCCTTAAGTAGCAAAATTAAAAATAGCAACGATGTTATCATATTAATATCCGTTTTAAAATTGCTTTAATTAGATAATGATAACGAATAATAAAGACTTACATGTCAATGCAAGTCAATGTATACGTTCTGTGGGGCTTGACATTAACGCAGTAAATTTACAGTCGAAACACTCCCCCCCCTTTTTTTTGACAGTGTCACTCACTTTGAATTTTTTTGAATAGACGAAAAAGAGTTTATTGTTTGCTTTGGAAAATACTGTTTCATTCCAAATAGCCTGATTACCCTTTGTTCCGTGATGGGTGATGGGGGATTTTTTTAGCCTTGATACTAAGCCACATATGTTCGTACATCTGTAAGAACCAAGTGTCATATGTCCAGTACGACCATAAACTGATCTTCATTCCCTTCAAGGATCTCTTCCAAATGTCCGGTAATATGACAGACATGATATGTTTGCTTGTAAAAATGGTTTAGATTCGCAACACTTGTGATGATGTTATTAAATTAATCGAATGATTTAGATGATATTCCAACAATCTTTCCAACCTCTTCCCCCCTCGGCCGAAACGTACTCTGGGGATGTTTACTATGTATGTACGCATGTATATGTGTGTGTATGTAACACAAGAACTATGGAATATATGTAGACAACGTATTAGTCTAATTTTGAGAAAACCTTTTGTCTTGCAGATAGGTTGTTTTTTGTAGCTTGGACAGAAATACTCCTGATTCTAGACATGATTGTAACAGACGGGAATTTTAGGGAAACAAGTTCAATCTCTAAAGACGTAGCAAACACAAAAAACTTTAACACATACGGTTTCGTGAAATCACATCTTTTGTTTACTCGATTCTTTGTCATTCTTTTTACAAATGTTATTTGTACATCTCAGCCCCCCTCCCTTTCTCAAGTTTGTTGTAATATTGTTTTCAAATTTATCGTTAATGCGTCATACAAAGTATGAAATGAGAATTTATATTGGCACACAGTGAAACATCGGAAATTATCATCAGTATTTCACTAAAAATGGGTATAAAAAAGTTTTATCGTGTAACTTTGCGTATTACTATAATTAAAATTAGATGTTTAGATATGACGGATTGGCCATGACCACCATGACCACCATGACCAAACATCCAATTACAGTAATGAGGGGGGTAATGAAGAAAACTTTGTTCTTATTATACTGACGTTTTTATACTTTGACCAATAACAGATTAGTTACTAAAATTTGACGTTCCGAAATAAAAAAAAAAAAGAAAAGAAAAAAGGAACAACTAAATTTCTTGCTAGTGGGTCATGAGCAACACATGTGTTTGATAGTCAACCAAAAGTTTGTAAATAGCAACAACAGCCCTATTTATCACTGCGGCGTTTCTTTCAACTTGTCCATTAATCGCCATACTCGGCATCTTTGGCTTTCTAATAAATCAGAATTTTTAATCACGAGTTCTCTTTATTTGTTTATTTCGTATGGTAGTGCCTTGCACCATATATTGCGTTTTGGCATCACATAATAGAGCGCCTATCTAAACACACATGCAACCTCCTATAAATAGTTATCTTACGTTAATAGTAACAATAATTGCCTACTAAGTGTGATTTAGCCCATGACACACTCCTGCATCTAATGTGTCCCTTGCTTTACTTAATGTTCTCGCTAAAGGGGTCAAACTAATCTCATTTAGGTTGATGACCAAATATGTAGACCGGATCGACTGTTTGATCGTCGCCTTTCCCCACTTTGGTTGAAAGTGAAAATGGCAACTCGTGAAAAATTCCCAAGAGACAAAAGAAAAGGGCAGGGCGAAAACCAACGAAGTGACGAAAAACCGAGATTCAGCAAGAGAGTAAATACGAGAGAAATCAATGACATGATCACATCAACTGACTGGAACCTTTTTTGTAATTTGAATGTTGTATACCAAACAACTTTTTAATGTTGTTGATTCGATCAAGAACTGGAATAAAACAAATTATAATAACAAGAAAGGCCTAATAAAACTGCCGCCTATTCTCGTAAATCATCTCTCAATATGGATCAAAGTAGTGTTCACCCGAACAGCACAGTCCCACAACAAGCTTTAAATAAACAACTCATCCAGGTATCATAATTCAGACACGATCCGATACAATATAATCAACTGTAGTTGATCTATTATTCACATCTACACTCATGTACATATCTTTGTAACTGCTAATTATTAAAAAAAAAAAAAAAAGCACGTTCCCAAATAAACTGTCCGAAACCTTTTCCCCTTCACTCACTCGCTCATAACATCACTCTTCTCAACATCACTATTTCTCCTTCGACGCCTTCGCCTCTCCTCTCCCATTGCTTTCATGCTTTCCTCTCCTATTCTCTCGTGTTGAATTTGAGTGTAATTGTTAACATATCCCGGATATGCTTGATATACAATCCCGTTCCTTACTACTCCGGTTCTGTCACCATGTGAGTACGGATACACCATGCGAGTAGGTTCAGAGTTTATGATAGGACGAAGAAAGACTGCATCGTGGGACTGACACGTATGAACATGAGAGAGATAGGGAAGATTGTAAGAATGATGCGTAGATTGGAGAGGCGGCTGAAGTGGCTGAAGATTTGTGTTGTGTGTAGTGGCAGAAGATACTGAAAGATTCAAAGGAGGAAGCGTAGCAGAAGGGGGTGGAGATACATAGTTTGATGGGTGAGAATGAGAAGGAGACTGGGGATGAGGTAATTGTAAATTAGAATATCCGCGAGAGGAATGCGAATACGTTGCTATTGATGGAAGAACTGTGGAAGAAGTAGAGTCCCATGTTGCCGATCTGACCACCGGCCGTAAGCGAACACTGGCAGATTCTATATCATTCCTCGTGGAACTGGAATTACTAGAACTAGAACTAGAACTAACAGCAACGTGTCTTCGTTCATTATTATTATTATGACTCATACTTATATTTGCTGTGGGTGTGTTGGGTACGCTAATTGCACCACTCAAAGTCCGATGACCGCCGATTTCCACTCCATCGCATACTTGACTCGCGTTCCATTGATATCTCGAATGCTCTCTGCCATCACTTTCTTTCTCGCCACTTTTGCCTGTCCTTCGTCTCTTTTTCAAATATCCTTCTTCTTCTCTTTCTGCTCTTACAAGATAAAACATCAACAGCCTTCGCTTGCCATCGTCCCATGTTTCAGTGACTAGACGAAATAGATCTTTAGCTTCATTAGGCTTCCAGTCTTTTGCAATCCATCGGAGAACATGGGCTGTGTGAGAAAGGCTGTTGTATTCTTGAATTAATGGACGAACTCTGAGTGCTGCATACTCTCGGTTCTGGGGATTTTTAATCCAGGAATAGAATTGTGTGTTGTAGAGCGAGTCCATGCGGCTAATTATCGAGCCGATGTTTAGAGAATCGGATTGAACTGCTTGGGATTCAAGTAAAACGAAAAATTAGTGTTATTAAAGATTACAAGTAGATAATAGAAATTGTTTGCGGGGGCCATAACTTTTGGATCAAAGGTCTGGATACTTTCGCGCAACAGTTCCCTCTCTCACCAAAAAACTCTTTAAACAATGACCAATCAATTCCTCATCGCGTGACATAAATCTTGTCTCATCGTTATCTCATAATTACGTCGAATATTTTGACCGGTCTTGATAAATAGAATATCTCTATATTCTCTTTTCTCTCAAACCGCCTCCCCCTCTCTGTTCCCACTCGGTGAATGCGTACAGTTTTTATTCTCTATGATACACCCGTTATATATATATATATATTTCTATAGTTCAAATTAGATTTAATTTCATAGATAATTACCCTCCAAAGGTCTCTTTGGCACTCGGTTAGGCTTCGTATATGGATACGTATATGTGGTGTAGGTATGTGTTGGTCGTTGCGTGTGGACAGTTGACGATGACGATGTCAACGTTTGCTGGCTTTCTGTGCAGTTGTCGTGATATTCATGATTCTTGGTATGGTCGTCTGTGTAGACGCTATTAGTGTTAACTGAATGAGACATAATATGTATTTACGGTTTGTAGATTTACGCGGATAAAGTTAGTTCTAAGACGAATATTAGTTGATTAAAAGTTCTATATTAAGTGGAAGCCTACAAAGGTCGAGAGAAAGAGAGAGACAAGAACGTGTGTGTGTTGGTGTGTGTTGGTGTGTGTTGGTGTGTGTTGTGTTGTGAGAGTGTTGTGGGTGTGTATGAAAGGCCTCTGGGATATAGTAATATTGTGAGAGTATGTTATAAAAATGTGTTGGTGTGACAGGTATTGGTGAACAGTGTGGAAGGGTAAATTTTTTTCGTCCCCTGAGCGAGTTATATGTCTTTTTTTTTCGTGGCAGTTGGGTCGTGTGGTATATGCTTTTCCTCAGAGTTGGGTTTCCTTCTTTTTAAGACAGTTGGGCTGTGGGGTAGTATATGTATGTAGAATGAATATACTATGGGATATATTATGGAGTACTGTATAATGTGTTTTTATACAAATACGGAATAGGCCACAGCGGCAAAGACGTTAAAGAGGGACAGAGTATGTGTTAGACAGGGGGGGGAGGACGAGTGTGAGAGCGGAGGAAAAAGTGCAGGAAAGATGGGTTTAAAAAGGAGAGTCGTGGAGGGAAAAGAATAGGGCCAGTCGAATGAGGGGATGTGGTAGTCAAACATATACTTACCCCCTTATAAACTGCTTTTCCAACGATATCTGAAACACAAAAATGTTAATGTTTGATGAAGGAATGGGCATTTTATATTTTGATGAGGCTGTGAATAGAAACTTGGATGATACGTCATCGAATTTAATTTACGGACAATAAATTTTTTAATCAATACTCTATGGTCGACAATAGATAACAATAAATGAAGGGGGTTTGATAGACTGTTTGTAACGACATTGGTTAGCAAGTGTAATACTAATAATAAAAGCGTAAATGCAATATTTAATATTTCAATTTGCCCATTTCTTTGTATAAATAAATATTGTGCTACCCTAAAATTACTTGCTTCCTATTGTGTGTTTATAAAATACGCATTTTAACCCATATGTTCCAATTTATATGGGACTGCGAAAAAGGCAAAGTGTGACAATCCAAGAATGAGAAAAGACAGCCAATCGGGACCGTAAAGGAGAAGTCCCTGTGTATCATCCTTGGCGCAAGATGTGTGTCTGTGTATGAGCGAGTGTATGGTGTTGTATGTGTATGAGCGGGTGTGGTGTGTGTACTCTCTGTGTGTACTGTGTGTGCTCTGTGTGTACTGTGTGTGCTGTGTCTGGCGTCTGGTGTGTGTACTGGCGGTACTGTCTGCTGTGCCTGCTGTATGTTTCTCCATATCAATGTCAAACCTTCTGCAAATGAATCTAATTTCTAAAAACCGGCAAAAAGGTCTGCTGTGTGTGCAGTATTATTTCCATTAAATGTATGTAAGAAATAACGTAATTTGTAATACCGTGCGTGTATCTGGGCTTGGTTTGTGTTTTGACACCTCCAAATTCTTAATAGATAGTCGTAATAAGGGTGAATGGTTAAATATATCGTTTTTATTTAGAAATGTGGGTATACCGACGTATAATGAATTCTCCAACTAATTCGCAATTTTCTAAACACAATGGGTCCTTATTCCCTTTCAAGGAAGGTGCATTTATTAATTAACTTGGCTCAATACTTATAAAGATCCGGGAAGGGTAAAACGAATATCACTTGTATCACTCACCTAATCGGGAAGACAGCAAACCAATTTTTCGAAACCTTCTCTGCACACACTCTACTTCGTGAACATAGTAGTCTCGGCCCTCGGCGAGAAACAGGCTACAAAAATAGAATTCATTAATATTACCGTTACAAGCCATTAAAGTATGAGATGTTCCATGTCAATAATTTTCACCAAGGGCGGTATGGGACGGCTGTTCTCCTGCACCAATAAGCAATACTTTTTGTAAGGCAAGTTTTCCGTTGTTTGTTAAACTAAAAATGGCGGATGTGGCTGAATTCAAGAATTTGGCTGATGGGAAAAGGCGGAATGTTGTGGCTCATGTACGACCTGGTCTAATTTTACTCGTACCCGTAGGATAATCGGAAATTGAAAGGAACGTAAACTAAATCTAAAGACCATTGATCAGGTAAACCTATAATTATCTTTTCGTTTCATCTTTTCAATAACGTATAATAAGATCACTGTAATCCATTCAGTGTCATTGTCACAAGCCGTTCTTTGTATTTATTGACTATTTTAACGTAATTTATATTTAATACATAAAAATTGGTTCTATAATCAAAAAGTATATAAATACTATTCTGTTAATAACGTTTTGTAACTTTATCGTGTTGTCAATAATAACAAAATCTTCAATTTTACGTTTTATTTTTACTTGTTGATCAAACTCTTGGAGAGTTAAATTTCTCAATCTTTCCGTCAGCTCTGACTTTCTTGGGTTTGCGTTTTATGGCTACCCCCAAAGCTTCCAAATAAGTATCTATTTTCGTGGTAGTCGTTTTTTTTTTACTCTCGAAAAGAGAATCGATTCCCTTAATACAATGGCAGATATAGCTATGTCTGATCGCACACCCTCCCCACGCTTTATCAGTAGTAATTTGTTTTATTGATTATTTTGTCCAAATCTGAATCCGACAAACAACCTACTTTCTAATTTAATATTGTATAAAACGGTCTTATTTGCTTTAACTTTAACTTTAACTCTAACTCTGACTCTGACTCTACTACTATTGGAACAGCTAATTTTGACTACGTTTATAGTTTGCTTGTCATTTAAGTAAGAGCTTGTTTAGGCAACTTAATTTGCTTTCCCCTGTACGAGCACTGTTCACGACTCGTTCTCTAATACCTTTATCCTTTTCTTCAATTTTTTAATACCGGGTTCGACTTGATCACTAATTTTTTTTAAACATTAACATTATAAGTAAAATATTAACCCTTACGAATATTGATAGCGTTTAATGACATCCCGCACTCGTCTTTCAAATTTATTATTATTCCGTTAATACATTTCTTTGTCTAGTAATGTTGTTTATTTATTATTTTGACCGATTACATGCCAAGTTTCTCGTTCTTCGACTTTTTTGTCTCTGTTCAAGTTTCGCATTACACTTATCATAATTTACTTTATGAAAAATATCTCTTTTCAATATGCCAACTCAGACATATCCACCTGTAAAGTGGGACCGATTGCCTCCATTTGTATAATTTACCTCATTTGGGTCGCAATTTTTTGCCGTCCCAAATTTCTATATCGTAAAAATTTGTTAATATCCTACTCAATTATATGCCCATTTTAGGTCTATTTACTATGTTAATGTTATACAAGTCATACCATGTCTTGCACAAACTTTAGATTATTCTATTTTTACATTCTCAAAGTTTATTAATCATCGCCACATTTCTCGAAACTTTAATTCTAATTAACAAAAAAATTTTGATAGGTCATAAGCGTGCTACTTTTAGCAAACCAGACAGCATTTGAGCAAATGCAAAGAGCATGGTTCTAAAATATGTGTAAAAGTGTACGTTGCTTGACCTTCTCAAGATTAAAATTTAAATAACCAAATTTATTAACCAATAAAGTGAATGACTGGTTTATGCTACCTTACTTTTATCTTACCTTAGCCATCCCAAAATGGGAATATGAACGAGGTATAATGTATATATTTATTTTAGAATTTTCTTTACTGTACTTCCTTTTTGAAAAGCAGATCTAACAGTGTTTGTTAAAAATAAACTGAGTGACAGGCAACGACACTCGATACGTGATGTAAATGGGTAAATGTTCTGGTAAGATATTATTGTCTTTTGTAATTCAAAAAAAGGAAGTTGATATTAGAATGAACAAAAATTTAATAATTTTAATTAATTAAATTTAATCGTTAGCCGCCAACTAAGTTTTGGCGACTTCAGGATTAGCTGTTCAAAAAAAGCTGATATATTACAAACTATTTAATTTGTTTAAAAGAATTCCAACATGGAGTTAAAATTTAAGTATTGAAAATCTCATAGTAGTTAAATTCAGTGGACTCAACTTTTCACAACTTTAACGATATAGTCTACACAAACAACAGTTGTTTCCTACAAGTTTTAATTGGGGTACATAAATTTAATTCGATACTTTGATAATACACAAATACACATAGTAACATTATTTTTATTCTGTTATTACCATCTATTTTAAATGCTTTTACCTGTATTCATTTCTTGAGTCTATTTAAAACCATGCTCCGTCTACCATTAAGATCTTTGACCAATATATCGTCTTCATCTAGACCGTAATATCGCTCGCGTACTGCTTCATATGGAATACAAATAAATGCAATAATAAATCTTACTTATCTATGGATCAGAATGCGGTACGTGATCGCTTTGCGCTCAACCGTAATGAGTATAGCATGTGGGGACTAATATTAATGAGATATCTCTCCTTAATTCTGTGTAACTGTCAAGAATTCTCCTGTTCCACAAGGATTGTTGTTCCGTGTTACAAGAATGTTGCTAGGCATTGTTCGCGCAAGGTAACAATGCTGCACAATCTATGAATAGTTACTATATAAGGAAAAAGAGGTACCATGTGATTAACGTCAATATTACACAGCCGCGTACATAATTTACAGGTTGGGAGAGACAAGTAGACGATGCTTCGATTAGATATATAAGAAGTGCAACTTTCCGATAGCATTCATCACGTTCAATCAACTTTGAAATACATCATTAATGATTCGTTCTTTGGAGTCAACAAGTTGTTGGTGCATGTTGCAATACCAAGACCAAGCAATCTTAGATTATTCGATATAGCTGTAAACTACCAGTAACATTAAGATTGTTATTCGCTCAAGATGAGACGTACGTTGAGTAGACACAAACATATTCCAACGTAGCGGTTTCCGAACTAGTCTCATCGGGAGAAAATAGTTGATAAATCGAGAGCAAATAATCATCGAGGAGTAGTGTCTGGTTGACACAATGTGGTGAGTAGTAAAGCCTAATTTAAATGTCACTAACTGACGTATATTTGCAGAACCCAAACACTCGGTCCCGAACTTAGTTGGTTCAGTTCAGAACTGAGACCAAGGCGCAACATATTAACCAATGTAGGAAAAACCGCGGTGCTCCGTTCGAAAGTTTAAAGTTTACGATCGATTGTTTTCGTTACGATATTCAGTTTTGTTTTCTGTTATAAAAGAATACTCGATTTACCAATTTTTCTTGTTCTTCCGCCAGCTTTATATCTTCTGTATAATAAAATTTTTAACTTAGCTTTATCCAGACATTTATTTAGCAAACCTTCTGCTTTTACTTCCTAAAGAACATAATACTGATAAGCGCTTTGAATATTTGGCACATTTAGATTATATTTTACACAAGACGTTAGTTGGTACATATTTCGTAAATGCATTATATTTCAACGTGTTATCGTTCTTCAAAACATGAAATAAAGTCACGACGGACCGATTTATTATTTGATGCTGCCAGTAAAAATACAAACAACCGAGTAATGCAATTGAATTTTCTACCAAGATTTGATAATCCACGAAATTCAGCATTCTTTGCGAGAAAAATTTTCACTGATGTTGTATAACGACAATTTTATCAATCGGTATTTTATTTTCCCATCACAATTAAACCATGTGTACATGGTATAATTGTTAATACAGTTCCCCGAAAGTAATTTACACGTTGTTATTCAAAGTTGTGTATAATAATAAGTTATGTAAAGTAACGTATTATTCAACGTAGCGTGTTTCTCAAAAATCAAACTGGTAATAACAGCTTGCTTGCGTATGTCAAGAATTCAACTGTTCTTGTTTTCTAATTTTTGGAAATAGTTTTTTTTAACTCTTTTTGGTTTCTTCTCAATGAACATCCTCAAATACCCACTCACTGACGGACCGTGGTAAATTGGAGCGGAAACAAAAGTACACCGGCAATTTTTCTTTTCTTTTATAGCGGCTGTGCTGCTACGCCGCACGGCCACTTTCCTTTGGATAAATAATTTTAGCATGTTTTTGTTTTATTACGCTGAACACATTTTGAATAAAACACTTGCAAAAAACACAGTTAATACATCCAAGTTTGTCTTTTTCAGCTTTAAATGCCTTTTTATTGATAACTACTGTATAAATTAACGCTCAAAAAATTACAGATAATATATTATTAAATGCAATTTCTATACTGTCGGTTACAACATGCGATACGAAAAATCCAATTACTGAACATTATGGAAACGCATTAGCAATTGTTTAATATAAAGTTTGTCAGTCGTTTAACTAACAATTAGAGTGCAGCAACAAAAAATTAATCTTTGAAAAGGACAATATTTAAAACCGCTGTTAATGGTGGTAGCATAGACTTTTAGAGATAATTTTCCTATAAATAAAACTTTATATTGTATAACAATCGATGCAAACTATGTTTGGTTTCAAGGGCTTTCATTATAAGAAATTCACCATCTAGTCTAGATTCTTCTAGCTACGTATTTTTTAGCTTAATACTCTACTTTTTATATCGATATTATATTTTCGTCCACTCTAAAGTAATCGGTTAGTTCTGTCTCATTTTTGGTGGTAGTTTTTCTAACGCGACGCTCAAGTTTATCCCACAAAGCTCTATTCCGATAATATACAGTGAGGTAATTTGTACAGTAGTTGCACGTTTTACGGGGGTCATAACATTTACCTGCATACAGTTACTTTTCATACTATAAATTATCTCATTACGGTAAACATAGGGTTGTCTCTTTACACCAATATCAACGTGTAATGCATTCGGTTAAATGTTTGATGAAATCTACAGTATTGGTACCGATCGGAATACTTTTACGGTACACCCTCTTTACTAGGAACCGACGGGATGAGTCGTTACCAAATTTGTACTGACTACTATTTGTATTAACAACCACAAAAATGTTCTTATCATACGCATCAACACCAAGAAATACTGCCCACTTATCAAAAACCATAGCCTGATCAGATGACTACTTCTGTAATAACTGATTAAGATTTACTTATTTCAGAGTGTCTAATTGATTTTAATTTTCCTAAATTTAAACCCACTAAACTTATCGAAAATAAAGTATTTCATTTATCGTTATTTATTTTTCGACTGTAGAGACTATCGATTCAAGCAAACAACGTTTTCAAAAGGTCGTCTTACATAAAAGACGCTGTGTTACTTTCACAATATTTCTCTGTGTCGACTTTGATGACTGGTCTTATAACCAAAGAATTATCTTCTAACAATAAGGCATGTTCACACTCGCTAATACTAAGCCCTCGTTCTTCGGACATTTTGTGGCGGTTCAAGTTACTTCGTCATCAATACTCGCGGTAAATCTTTTACTTTTTTGACTACGCACGCGTTTAAAAAAATTTTTTGAAAAATCACGTGAAGTAGTGTTTCTTACCTGACGAACATTGAAGACTTTTTATTCCTTTAAATCATGAAACAATGTTTCGTCTCGGACGACCAATACTCTCTGTGCTGACCCTTTTCGAATCGGGAACATTGCACCCTTCACCTGTATCTAGACTGCAGGGTCATTTCTGTTCACGGAGACTACTTCACGGCAAGTTAATTGCAGGACCACTTCCGTTTCTTTTTCGCTTCCAATAAGAAAACCATGTATTCATTGTAAGGGCTTCAGACTAAAAGGTTGACATAATTTTCAGTCACTTCCTGTTTACGACAAGAAACATCACACACAACTGCAACGCAGGCAGATGCGCCTGTTTTCGGTTTATCAAATGCTCCAAGCGTCGCTGACAAGGATCTGTCTAGACTAGACGAATTAAATGCTGAATTGAAAAGACTGGTTAACTATTCTAAGCCAGTTGACGTGAACGCGCATTGCAGGAACTTTATAATTGAGAATGTAAGACCGAATGAAGAGACCTATAGCCTATTGCTTAGCATGAATGAGCGATACGGATGGATTACAGAATCGTTAGAGCTGTTCGAAGATATGCGCCGTAGTGGACTAAGACCCAGTTTGGAGACATATCACACTCTTCTACGGGTAAGTTGTCTCTGTTTTCAATCAATATTGCTCTTTACAAGTGCTGATCGTATTGTTTCCATCTGATGATCAGACCGTCGCCAAGTCCCGTCCAAAGTACCCCAAATTACGCGAAAATATAATGGAAGATTTAAAAAATGACGGCTTTGAACCCACGGCAACCACCTTTGAGCATTACGTCTCGGCATTAGTAGCTCATGGAGAACTCGAACACGCTGCTGATGTGTTAGAGATGATGGAAAAAAATGAAATTACGCCAACAATGCTCACATACGCAACTATACTTCAGTCTGCCACGGCTTTTAACGAAGCGGTGTTTGCTGGCGAACTTTTACAAAAAATGGAAAAAGTGCATCATCCATTGTCTTCTGCTCTCTACATCGACGTGTTGCGTTTGAGTACTTTAGAAAAAAAAGTAAGTGGGGAATACCTGTAGTTTATTCATGTGGATCAGATTCTTATTTTATGCAAACTCTTTTGTGTAGCCTTTATTAGTTGAGCATTGCTGGAAGAAGGCGATCGAGTTTAAGGGAGACGTCGATGACGGTCTATGCGCTTACATTCTTCAACTTGCTGGTCGCACTGGAAACACAAGCCTGGCTACATCAGTTGCAAAGTATCTCATTGATAAAGAAGCCCCTCTTGATGAACATCATTATGCATCTCTCATAGCTGCCTTTGCTCGTAATGGCAAAATACGCGAAGCTGTTCTTGCGCTCGGCATTATGCGGAATCGTGGAATAGCACCCAACGAATACACCTCCGAAGGCATAACGGATTTCGCTCAATATTCACATGTGCGTGTCCAAGAAGCACTTCTATTGTTAAGGGACTTGCACGACCAGAAACATTTTGTCGATATCGAAGCAATAAACGCGCTTATTCGTGCTTGCAAAGTCCTCACAAAAAGGGATGGCCCGAAGAAGGGGAAATTCATGGCCGGTACTATGGCTGATGTTGACTTTGCCGACATAATTTATCGCACGGCAAGTGAATTGGACCTCACGCCAGATACAAACACCCTTAATGCACTACTCCATGTATTGACGCGTACAGGAAATCTCTATATGGCGGAGTCATATTTAAATGATTTTCAGGCAAAAGGGGTCGAATTCAATGTTGTTACTTATAGCAGAATGATAGAAATAATGTGTATGCAAATAAATTATGAAAAAGCTTTTGTTTATCTTGAAGAAATGAAGAAAAAAAATATAGTGCCACCAGCAAATGTATACCGTCATATTATTCGCAAGTGTGCATATAATAATGATCCACGCGCAAGCATTGCTATTCAAGAAATGGAAAGTCTAGGATACAAAGCAACATCTGATCTGTTAAGCTTTACCCAAGCGGAGACGAAACACGAAATCAAAGGCCTTTCTCGACGTAGTAGGATGTCAGATCAAAGACAGGAACGTGTTCTCTGGGGCGTTGATGTCGACGAACCTCGCAAAGAAGACGTTTATGTTGCAGACGATGAAACTATTGGAGCAGAGGCGCATATGGCAAATCAGATGGATCATGAACCATCAAGAGAAAAGAGAAGGCAAAAGAGTCGAAACGATCATGAGAAATTGTTGGCTTTATTCGAAGGATGGAATTAGTAATAAAAATGGGTTAATTCACATAGAATAGAAGACGACAAAGCATGTAAATTTTGTTGTTTGGCATTAATGATGGTCGTGCATTTACCAAGTGTATATTTTCACGTCACTGTTTCTTTCTCCGTGCTTGCATTTAATTTAATATTGACGAATGCACACTTGCTTTTAGTTGATAATAATAATCAAAAAAAAATTTTTTTTCAACATACCTTGGCGTTCTGGCGATTCAAAAACATGAAAGGTTATTGAAACTAGACAGCCATGTCAGTGTTAATTGGACATAGTCAAAGGCTGGTATGCAAAAATGTAAGGCACCAAGATTAAGATGTCAATAAAATTTAAACAGCCATGATATAAGTTTGTTAATACAGGTCATTAGGAATTGCATTGGTTAAAGTCATTCACTCTAATGTTTAAGATGCCAAGAGACTTGCTGAAAACGTATTTATTAATATATTATTTATTGTTGTATCGTGGAGAATGGCCATGCGTATTGCAGATACATGTCTCCAAAGTAAATGTACAAATGCATCCAAGCCGCAATGCATACTCCAATCAATATCTAGATCATATTCAAACAATGCAAGTAATTTACAAAAAAAATATATTATCTATTTAATAGCTAAGAGAAAGTCTGCGTCAAGTTTAGATAAATAAACGTGTTGATGCATCATTAATGAAATTAATAGCGAATAAAGTAAATTAAACAAATTCAAGCATCCTGCCTCACGACGTTAGTCTTCTTGATCCTTGAGAAAATCCTCAGCTTCCACCCGAGTACATTCACCTCCTCTTCTTTCATCAAAGAGGTATTTGTAGCAGATGCCATTTGCACAGATAGCTGTTCAAAACAATTAATCGTTCTTTAGCTTGAACTACATTTTCACAAAAACATAATCGTCTCGGACAGACTGATACATACCAAGGATGCTATGGCCTTCCTGACCAAAACCACAAATGCATCGACAATCAGTCTTGAAGTGAGCAAATGACCACTCGGACGAGAAGTATTTGGGAAGTAGGTCTTTCATAAATGAAAGACTGACATAGTTATAACCAAAAATATCATTAATGCATGTCCATGACTCGAAAAAAATTCCGTGTGTGCCTAGATTTGTCAAATAAGTCAATATGAAAAGACTCACCTCGACTGCCGATTTCCACTCGACTGAGGCATAGCTGGATTACTAGTATCAATATATTCCGCAAGTCAGTTCTTGCATAAACGAACGAGCCCATTAAATATGTCTTTCATAACGCAACTCACTTTACGACCACTTCTCCATAGTAAGCCTTGCCATTGTCAACGGGACCGGGTCCTTTCTCCATATCGGCATACAGATTGAACACGTGTACAGTACCCTTGTCTGAAGAGACGCATAGACGCTTCGAGTCTTGACTAAACGCGATACTAAAAGGCGACAAGTTTAATATCATTGACATTTGGCATGCTATAACCGATATTATGTACAGTTTACTCTTATTCTTTTTGACTTTACCTGAAAATTTCTGCACGTTCTAATCCACGACGCAACTCGTTCAACAACTTCCCCGATGCTGTATCAAACACGCGGATAAGAGTGCCCTAATTCATCAATAATCTGTTTAATATTCTTTTTGTATTTCCCATCACCCCTAAATTAACCTCATTTGCGCTTGTATCCTTTATACACCCCTTTCGTTCACATACCTTCTCGCTAGCGCTAGCACATTTACTTCCATCCTCATTTAGAGCCAGGCAACTTAATTTATTCGTATGTGCTGGGATAAAACTGATGCTTGTTGACATAAAAGTTGTACTCCCTGTTCTTTGCCCTCTTACTTTCGTTGTTTCTTCTGACCTATGATCACTAAATGAACGCCTATGTTGACCTATACTCGTTGACGTAGTACCGTTTGTATTGCCACTGACGGTAATAGGATGGGTTGTGTTTAGATCAATGATTTGAATGTGTCCTTTCTGTCGCCCGGGAGTGGCGAGAATTGCATGAGAATGCGACGAGGATAGAGCCACAAGGCCTTTATCATTGTCTATTGTTTCGAATGTGTGCAGTTTCTCGGGCATTGCATCAAAGCGATAGACAAAGACTTTGTTTTGGAGAACCACGACGATTCTGGAACAATCAATGTGAGGTTAGATAAGTAAGCGTATATAGTAAAATCCTCCTATTATAACATACGTACTAAACAGAACAAACTCTTATAAGTTTGTATCCTCCTACTCTGGTGTATTGATACAACCTGTCCTTTTTCAACTTTACGTTTTTCACTTCGTTTCTGAATTCCATTTCCACTATAGGTTTTTCTTTGTAATCGTCCCATATGATAACTTTATTCGGAGCGTATTTTGGATTTTTCCCTCCGCCAACCAATGCCAGGTAATTGCACCGGAAGAGCATTTCTACTATCGCAATACCACCGCCTTCCTCTACAAAAGACTCATAACTTTAGTTATATTAACAAAACACCAGCACTATGCACAAAAGTACGCTCGGGTTTCAAAAGCCTCTTTACTTGCAATCTTACCCTTCCGCAGCTTCTCTTTAGTTGGATCACAGTTGTAGATCCTAAATCCGTGTTCCAGACCAACCGCGAAACAACCAAAATTTTGATTAAATCCAGCATACAAAAGACCGGGTGCATCTGATGCTGAAGAGGAAGAAGAAGGTTTGGATAGATTCATAGTATAATCGTTTTCGGAAGAAAATCAAGATAAAAGAGAAAAGGCGGAAACTAAGTAAAGATAGACTGCGGTCGTGAGAAAGCAAACTAAGTAAGCGGGGTAACCGTGGGGGACCCGTTATGTGGGGGTTCGCGTGATCTACTGTGAGACGTTCAACTTTTACGCCACAACGTCCTACTCTTAAACTTTGGCTTGTGCAACTGATAAGAGAGCGCGAATTCACCTTTATCCCCGCCCTAAACCAGAAACATGCAATAATTTCTCTTTTCCATACGTTCATCATATTTCTGTATCCTCTCACTATCCCGAACAGGCTTACGTTCGCCGTTTATCGTTTCTAACAAATCGCTATCTTGAAATTGCAGATGTGATTCCGCTCGTATGCTGGTGGTTTCTAATCGATTGCAGACTTTCAAACTATGTACTTGAAAAAAGTGCCCTTTTATTCGAATTCTTTTAATTTGTAAACTGATTTTTGATCTCCTCTTCCTAATTACTTGAATTACGCTCGTCGAAATAAACTTTGTCTCAAAAAGCGTTGTTATAGTTACATAATTGCGGGTTGGTTATAGTTTCACAATATTCTTTCCTTATTTAGAGATATTAGTCTAATAAATAGCCTGCCACGGGCTGACATCTTTGTAAACCGTTTAATTTATTAAAAAACCCCCCCTCAACACGGAATTCAGATCCAAGTCTAAGTTAAGCCTTACTAATCCAACTGTACTCGATTTCTCACAATATAATCCGCACAGTCGTTTGCCAAAACTACAGTCACACTTGAAATTTAGTATGTCCGAGACTTGATAATTTATAATTTTTGCGTAAAATCTGAGAAATTTTTTTCACAGATGTAGCAACAGCTGTATCGATCTGTTATTTGGTTTTTCATTCCAACATTTGTGTGTTATCATAAACATGCGGTATTATGCCATCGTTGCCAGACGAAATAAATGCGGCCAATTTCTCACCTATTAAATACGTTTGCTGACAAGCGACGTATGAAGATTTTAATAGTAAACCGTTCGCTTATTAGTACGCGTTTTCTTTTAATATGTTGGCAGTTATTTTTCCACCATTAAATGTATCTTGTTTGTTTAGAGAAAGCTTAAAACGTCTCACGTATTCAGTAGCCTTTTTCTTGAAATTCTTTTGAACACTATAATTGTAACCTGGCTTCAGGAAACGTATTGCTTGTCATATTTAGTTAAACCACTATGTTCGCTACTTTTCACATACGGGTAATCATATATATATTTATTATTTTGTAGTTTGTTCTTCAATGCATAAAATAGTTATTGACCAATCTTGCCAGAAGGATATTAGGTAGGATAGTGAAAAAAATATTCCCGCTCAAAATACCCGTGCTTTGAATTACAATGCTGCCATAACAGGAGTTCGGGATACTCATATTGTAGATATTTTTTTATAGTATACTCGATGTTAATCTCTATACTTAATTTTTCCACACTAGAATCGAGCATTCAAATATCTGTTATCATGATCGTTTAATCTATCTTTCTGTTTTCTATTTACATTCTCTATTATGTGTTCTCTATCGTTGTACATTCGCTACCATGTCAAAGAAAGAAGGAAGTGCATACTATGGTTCTATATGACTACTATGTGGCGTTTTATGGCTTAGAACGACCATTTTGCTCTGGCTGAATGGTCATTATAGAGAGAATTGGCTGCACTATAATGTAGTATAACTTCTAAATTACATAATTAAAGTTGGAATGTCTTTCTCTTATTCCAGTGATCAATGCCTGACACAAGAGATTGAGGAATGCATTATTAATAGGCAAAATAATAATGTAAATGATTAACTTTTAACATAACTCGTATTGTTATTTGCTATTATGTATTATTATTTTATTACAAAATTTAGATAATAATAAGACATAACTTTTTTAATTTAACAAAACCTCTCATTGACTATGCTTTTTACAGTTCCCCATTAACTAAATTACCTTACCCTGTTTCAGGGTTGCCATCTTGGTCATGCAATGGCCTGCCAGGGTTTCTTTGTGTTGTAAATGTGAAAACTCGTTGTTTTTAAAATCATTATATTATTAGAAAGTGGTATATTTCCCAGTTTGTGTATTTTTTAAAGCCCCACATCTACTAATTTAATAAGTAAATTGACCTGATCTCATTCAAATATCAGAACCTATTTTTAGATAGCTTGTTGAATTTCTGTCTGTGTCTCCCTCTTCCTTGAACGTATTCACCAGCCTCTGCCCTCCTCAATATCTCTCGTTTCTTTGATTTTCTCTTCGTTCAATGAGAAGGTGAGTTGCACGATGTAATCTATACTAATACTAATACTTACACTGATGGTGGCTTAATATATATAACTTCTTTCACCGTATTAATATTAGTATGTGACCAATGATAATTGATGCTGCATTTACATTAACTATAACACAACGAGTTTACTATAAAGTCGGGGCATTCACAAATACATTATAATTTCCATGGTTAAATGAGTTTTCCAATATATATCTGTAAATATATATATATATTTATTTACTAAATATATACGAAATATATACTAATACTGATCACGCAATCAATCTAATATCCCTCTGGATGAGACAATACTGTAATTTATAACTTTAGAAAGGTTTAAAGTTTGCGCTCATAACTTATCGTCTTTTCTGTCTTGCTGTGGTTTCACTGCTGGTTCGCCAGGAGGCGGCTGGTTACTCGTTTGAGTTTGGCTAGTGTCCTGAAACCAGTCTAAAGAAAATATTGACTTCACCATTATGATCGCTTGGGAGATATTCGTGCTCTGTATTTACGTAGGGGTGAACAGTTAGCTAACGAAATTTTAAGAACAATTTACAAAAAAATGCACTTACGATTGCATCAAGAATTGTAGTCTCTTTCAGAGGGTAATCAGATGGTTTTGCTGCAGGTTTCGTCAACGCGTAATTAATAAACTTGAAGACGGCTGGGAATGCGGTGCCTGAAGTATATTCGTGCTTCTTGTGACCTGTGAGAATTTAGTGGAGTTATAAACACGATTTAAACTAAGTCTGCCAAACTTGATGATTTACCAGCTGAAAAACAAGGACAGGCATTGTACTCTCTTGCATCAGGGATAGGTGTATCCAACGGCATAGATGAAGTAATCCAGTTAATGGCGACATCGGAAAACCATGACCGCCTAGCTTCATGTATCAAGGACTTGCTATGAACACTGTCCGTGAGAGCGATAGCCTTGACACGACTACAAAATTCATCGCCTAATTAAAAAAAAGTTAATAAGTTTAATATATACGCGAAATGCTTTATTCTTTTTGCAATTTTAGACTCACCAAGTTCCATGATCAGGTGTGCCGTACAGATTCCACCATAACTATGTGCTACTATCACGATTTTCTCTGCTTTTGCTGGTCTGCAAAGAAAGCGAATAAAGCAACGATTAGTAATGCACATTCGCGACGCGTATTTTAGTTGACCAAACCGGGTACCAATGCTTCAACAACAGATCGTTTTAAATTTATCTTATGCTCTTTCCAATTCCTCATTTGCTATCCTACTGACCCGACGAAATGCTTCCAAACGTAAAGACAATGTCCAGGTGGAGTTCCGGAACCTTCTATGCGCTGACGTTCAAAAGACTACAACGATGAACACACATGTAAGCAAATGCGTTCCCTATGACAAATTGTCAAGTGAGCATTGTATTACGATAAAGCGCCTTACCTTTACGGGCGCATAATTCACGTTAGGATTAGGGATTATGATGCCAAAACCCTGTTCTTGAGCTTTTTCTATATACGGAAACATTGAACCCATCTGAGCAAATACAAGAAATTAGGAAAGGGTTAATTATTCGACAAATAAAAATATAAAAGATCTTTTCATTTCGCAGACGGCCAGCATCGCAATCGGTTGGAACAAATTCTTGTTAATCATATACCTGAAGAGAATCGTTGATTATCACTGTGAAACAAGATATGCCCTTTATTAATACCTATGCAGATATGCTTCTCCGTTCTCGGCATTTTGTAACGTTCACTTGTTATTACCTTGTCGAGCCCATTGACCAGGTCGGACAGCACCGCTTCCTTGAATCAGCAGCATTAGCTTTTCACACTTGTTCGAATTGGGGCTGCCAAATATAACATGTTAATCATTATTATGACTATTATACTTTCGCCTTCGTCTGACGTTATTCCTAGAATTCCTTCTTGTTCTTTCGATCCATAAGAACACAGATCTATACTAACCTCAAGTATATCCAACTGTGAGGTATCGTGGGATCATCCGCTGCTTCAATTGGCACAGGCTGACGAATAAAGCCATACTTTGTCACTAAACGATCTTCGATATATTGCGCGACTACGTCTATATGGATCAGAACAGAGTAAGCGGTTAAGCATTTGGTGTAGAATTAAGCAAAGCAGGCAAGCAGAAGAAAAACAAGTGTATTTACCGCCCAAGGCTTCGTAGTGGGCTTGATTGTATGCTCGATCACCTTCTCGTATTACAAAGACAAAACGATCATCTGGGAAGAAAGCACAACTGCATTTATTAAGCATCATAACGTCGTCATTGGCACGACATGCGCTTCCACGAAAATCATCACCATTGTCCTAAACGAACTCTATCTTTCGATTGCTGCTTTTGCGTTTTCTATATTATCTTATTATATCATGCTACCGGATAGTCTTACCTGTCTCAATATTCCTGAGTTCCCCCTTTTCCGTGAAATGATATCCAAATCCCTCTAAGGTTTTGGGAAATTCGGGCCGCTGAAATGTTCCGCTATCTCGCGACTTTGTTGTCTCCTCCATACTGTATTCATGGTTTAAGATTTGATTCTTGTATTTATACGTGACACGGAGTCCGGATAGTTCAACCATAAATGGATTCGGCTAGCTTTTTTTGGTTATACAATAACAGATGTAAAGTTTAAATAAGAAATCACAGCTTAATACTTATTTTAACTGTAATAATGAATTGATTAACTCTTTAATTTTTTGAAAGAATCCATATCTGTTGAGTTTAAAGAGTGCTATAAAAAAGCGCGAGAGAATATTGATCAAATCGAATTTTAGCAAAATAATATTATATCATTCTATTACTATCGTAACTCATTATGTGGTAAAGATGGGACCTGCTATCCCTAATACAAGTCGCAGAAATAAAAATCGTTAATTTTTGTTAGCAATATTTTTATAACGTGTTGCGACAAGCAGAGAATTTAATATGAACTAAATTGCAATTTCTAAATTTACTTCAATCGTTTACTACCGAAAGGCAAGTATGAGTTCAAATAGACTATTTCTGATACTATCATATAGAGGTAAAAATTTGACAGTTTAGGATAGCGTTCTTCTACAAACATAGATTGTATTGCATACTTGACAAAAGCCATTCGGACGAGCAAGTCACGGTTTGCTAAAATACCAACACTGCTAAGGTATTCAACTAAAGTAAAGTAAGATCTGTTATAACCGGACGGTTTGACACAGCTTCGTGTGCAGCATAATGAGATTCCGGTATGTATGCATATACTGGCAAAAACAGACAAACAATGCACAAGAATCAGTCCGGTACTAGGTAGGGAGATTCCGAGTATAGGAATTAATCAAAAAAAGGATACTTGTTTTGCTTAATTTCTGTTTTTATTTTATTTTCGATAATAAGTTCCCGAATCTCGTTTTAAAAATGCCTAGCATCTCTTTTGAGTATTCCTTTTTGATTTTTTTAATAAACCCGAGTGACAACACAATTTCACTTTGGTTTTGTCCCATCTTCGTTAGCGACAATGCTTACCAATCACCATCGATATTCTCACCCCGATACAAAAATGCCATCAGTCGATTTCTGCAGTTGATTACATACCAATTGCCATAAGCCAATTACGCGCTTAATCGTCATCATGTGAACCTTGAATGTGAACCATAATCTACAAACGCCTTGTGCTACAGTATTGTATTTTCAGTCACGTGAAGATGAAGAAACCCTTTTTAACATCTTTCAGTAAACATACTCGACAAGAAAACGTAACGATGGGAGGACATGAAAGTAAGCCCAATCCTCTTTCTTTGTTGTTGTTAAACTCACCACCCGTTTCCTATCAGTTCAGAGCATTTGTCTCATCGCAAAAATCTCTTTTGTCTCCGACGGGAACAGACTTGAGGGTCGACCCAGGTATTGAAAGATGGGCGACCATGCGAGGACGCACTATTGAACACTTTCGCCTGACGCCCAAATACGTCGCATTGGGTATCCTCACTTTGGGAATAATTCCAACTGTGTGGTATTATTGGGGCGTAAAATACCAGGTGAGTACCAACAGAGTGCGAGAGCAGAATGTAAGATATTGATATACAATGATCTTTAATGACATTTTTGCAGGGAATGTGGGATATACAAGGACTTCGGAAAGGTGAATCACCACGAGTTAAAAAAGATGAGACCCATCCTCATTAGCTAGTCCTTTCTATAAAGGCAGACGGATTCCCACAATCGATTGATAAAATAAACCAGTTTCTTTTTATCTAGTATTTTTTTTATGAATCAAAAGCTTTCAACATGAATGTTATCTCCTTCTCTCTCTAAAAACGCGCCTATCTCTATCTCGATCCCTGTCCCTATCTCTGTCTCTGTCTCTGTCTCTGTCTCTGTCTCGATCTCTGTCTCGATCCCTGTCTCTGTCTCTGTCTCTGTCCCTGTCTCCATTATTTCTTTCCCTTCTAAATACTCCTACGCCAGGACCCCTATCCCTATCTCTCTCCCTATCCCGATCTCTATCTCTATCTCTATCTCTCTCCCGATCTCTCTCCCTATCCCGATCTCTGTCTCTATCTCTATCTCTATCCCTATCTCTTCTCTCCCTTAACACGTTTCCCCTCCTCTCGTTTGCGTTTCTCGTAAACTGAGGTCCATGGAATAAAGCAACGTCAAGGAAATCTCCAATTACAAATCTCGCATCATCGAGAGTTGTATCTTCCTCGGTGGTTGATCGATTGTTCATCACCATCCCGAGATCTTTGAATACGTAACGTCCGCGTACATTGTCTTGATAGACGAGTTTAAAAGATAAACGAGCAGCCATTCGTTGTGCTTCGGGGTTTATTTCTTTTAGTAGGTTGGCTAATTCCTTTAGTGTTGCGTCCTTCCTATATTACGGTTAGAGATCAAAGTTTAGAAGAGATGAAGGAAATTAATCATAAGGGGATAGATGACTGGGTAACTTGAGATGCGAGAATGAATCAAGGTTAATACCATGTATATATTTGAACTTCGTCCTCTGTCGGCTGACGTTCCGTTGAATAGTCTGTTATACTAGATCAAATAATTGAACATGAGTCAAGCCTATAATATTGCTACATTGGACGCGCCGCAATTTTAACCAACCTGTGATGTCCGGCTTCTTTACAAAACATTCGTAATAGAAAAGGACATGTCTACAATGCCATAACGAAGCCCATATAAGCTAGGAATCGCGTCATGTTATTCATTATTGCAGTTTCACTTCTGGTCTGACGTACCTTCTCACGATCTACCACAACCTTTGCTTTACTGCCTTTTGCCTGTGTGTTGGTATTAGTGGCAGATTCCGTCATTCTTTTCGTGTTTATTCGTTATTTATATTACACGATCAAACAAGGTGGTGAACGTTGTATGAAGCGACGGTTGTGAGTAGATCTATATAATATTCGAGACGAGAAAAGTCTCAAAGGACCGAATAGCGAAGGTAAAAAACGGGCATCTTGCTAAATTGTTACGGAAACATTCTTTTGTTGTCACACGAAGATTTTGGCATTTTTATTGGTTGGATGCATTCCAACATAAGTGCATTAAAAAAAATGTGACAGCAATTTTATAATCTCATCTGACAAGTCTTCATTATGGCGAATAACTCTGGCTCCAATGCGTACGTTTTTCTCAATTGTTTTGTTCAATAATTGGTCTATTCCGTTTTGCAACTTTTAATATAATGTAATACCCTTTCTCTTTCAGGCTCGCTCGAGCCCTATACAGGGGTGTTTTTAGACGAAATTCGATATTTTTGTGCGGTGTATTTGCGGCAGCGTTTGCCTTTGAAATAGCTTTCGACGTTACGTCCGATAGAATATTCGATCGGGTGAACCGAGGGGTAAGTCAACGATTAATTCAGGTTTTACTGGGAATAAGCATTTTTCTAAAATTATATCTTTCTTATCATACAACAGAGACAATGGAAAGACATTAAAGACAAATATGCGTCAGTGTAACGGACGTAGGCAGACATCAAGTACATCAAATAACTGATTACTCCGTAGCGTAACTTTTGAATCAAATGTGACTGCTAAAATACTGTTATCCTCAGAACATGCAAGCCGCATGAGGATTATAATCTCTATACAGCTCTCATTAAACGCCCGCATATCAATATCACTAGATGTGTAACTGTGGAAAGAAATGATATTTCTATTGAACTCGACCAAAAACTCAGGCTGCATCAAGTGCTAAAAACAATGAGCAAGCGACTGCTACGCCTATATGAAGGATCTCGGTGATATTGAAAGCTCAAGGTTTATAGTACAATGTGAAAAAGCTAAATAACCATCAGCTGACGAAAGCAAAATAAACCAGGAATATCGCGAGTACTAGATGATTTGAATAGTATTTCGATATGGGCTCTATGGGAGATGAGTAATAACACTCGGTAGAGGTAACATCATATACGCATACAGTTCAGTTTCATATTATCTTAATACTGAATGTGCTTTATTGGAATCAAGTCGGTCATGGTCAATCACGTTCACTGTAATGAATTAATTATGAATCTCGCGAGCTAGCAACCTAATGATATGATTAATATCTACGCATGTCATTGAGTATGACTCCAATCTCTGCGACTCTGCAATGGAGGAAATACTACTCCCCAGCATCTGTAAAGATCCTAGAAGTTAGCATGGGCCCCCAGAAAAGAGTTCACACATAACTTATTACACATACCTGGTAGTGCATGCTTCAAGCTGGATCAATTTCTGAGCAAACCCTTTTTTTGAGACCTTCTCTTTTGATCTCGGTAACATCTACTATTGCGCAAAGTCTAGCACGATTATGACTCGGTAAGCGTGAAGCGATGCTGAGAAGAACCGTCAGGTATAGATCACAAGTACAATTGGCAAATATAATAGATAGGCAAATCATAGAAACGAATCCTGAAACTATCTTATAGAAGTTACTTTGTTTATTTTGTTTATTCAACCTGTCGATCAACATGCCAAGACTTTTAGCCCTTCGTTCTCCAAGCTCGCTCTTAATCGCCGTAGCCGATGTAACAATTGTCCCGAGAATCGTAGGGTCATGTTAAAAACGCTTAGATCTTTGTACGACAAGTCTTCCTTCCACATCTTCGACGTTCCAACGCCAAGTGGTATTTGAATACGAATCACGTGTTTGCGCGCATTGTTTGTTACTGATGTCAAAAAAATTAAAATGTATGCGATGTTATGTATTGTCACCGAGTTTTTATATGGTCTGCTCAATTTGTTAAGCGGGAAACATGACTATGGACATATTAGTCGTTTCAGTAAAAGTAAATGAAGATATAACAGATAAACAATGTAAATCTCATTGAAGCTGTCGGGCATAACTGATAAATTATTTAGTACAAAACAATTGCAGTTTAAAGTACAGAAACACGCATTTGTTGGAGAATTGAGTAATAGTAAGCCATTATGAACCAAATGTTCATCGTAATCGCATGGTATCAAGTGTGATATAAAGTACAAGGAAAACGAGAACTGACAAGTCATATTCAATTACACGGAAACTAATGCGCGAGCGCAATTTGTTCAAGACGACAATTGGCCAAATCCGTCTCCGGACCTGAACGTCCAATGGAGTTCAGAAATTGGTGAACACAATAGTGTTTTTAATTAATCCAAAAAGGACGCAGTATATTGTTTTATTTTAGAAAACCCTATTATGTATTAGATTATACTTATACTTCTCCAGGATATAACGATTGCAAAAACCGTGCTAGAAATTGTGTAAACAATACATTGTTCTAACCAGATAATAAATTGTTCCACTGCTGATATCTGTTGTTCTTACATGCTTCCAATATCAACTTCCTCCCCACTTATAAAACATCTAATGACGTTCAAGTCATCATCCAAGAATATTAAATCAGCGTCGGCACCATAATTCAGAGTTCCTTTTCTGTCTTCGATTCCCAACAGTTCTGCTGGGTGCTTAGTAGCAGCTTCAATAGCTTCCACAATCGAACAGTCAGTAAACTTTTTGAAATTCTTGACACATTCACTGATAGTAAGAACGGATCCTGCCAAACGACCGTTCTCGATTACCTCCACACGGTAGTCGTCGATTTTCCTTATTTTCGCAGTTCCTATCTTATATTCACCGGGCGGAAGTCCCATGGCACCGACTGCGTCTGTAACGAGGATCACACCAGACGGATGGGCAGAGTAAGCTAATTTCACAGAGTTCGGGTGGACGTGAATACCATCACATATTAAACCGTAATAGGGGCGAGGCAAGCGGGTGGAACTGAGAAGGCCAATTATTCCGGGATCTCGGTGATGAAACTTGGTGCAAATTTTGAAAAATAAAAAAGAATATTAGAAAGTAAAAAAAGATGGGAGATGTGATACGTGTATGGAAGCATCATTTCACCTGTTGCATTGCGTTGAATAGATGTGTGATAAACCGGGCCTGTACGCGAAAGTAAATATGTGTGCGAACGTATAATATGTATCACGCATAAAACAAAAGATAAAAGGCATCAAATATATACCCCGCTCTCTACTGCTCGCTCGGCCTGTTCGACTAGCGCGCACGAATGCCCTATCCCATAATGGTTTAATAAATGGTGATTCTCTTTACGAGCGATCAAGAGATATTTCACTTACCCATGCTAACTGTCATACCCAGGTCAATGAATTTCTTGAACAAATTCTGCATTCCTTCTAGTTCAGGAGCAACAGTTATTATCTTGATCGATGGATTTTCTGTTTCTGTGATACCGTAAACGCTCGCGATATCTGCAAATCCCTTCGGAGCATCAATCAAGTGTTCTTTAGGATGAGCTCCAGACTTTTTTTCACAGATGAATGGTCCTTCGACATGAGCACCTGTAATACAAAAACGCAAGAAAACATCGTGGGTCTTACGTTGTTCATATAATTCAAACAAGAAAAAAAAGCTTCAAAAAGATATACCTAAGATCTCTGATCCATTTTTTTTATTTCCTTTGCGTGGCTTAAGCAATGGTAATACCTACAATATGTTATAGCTCTTTAATTATCAGTCAACAATCATCGGCATTCCCGAACTCAAGTTCAGCCTAGCCTCTTCACCTTATGATAAATTTCGGGCGACGAACTAACGATGGTTGGCACGAAACTTGTGCATCCAAACTTTAACAGCTTCCTCGCTACTATGTCAATGTTTTCCTTCATTTTCTCTTCTCCTTCCCAGTTCGAGAAATCAACACCGAACGCGCCATTAATCTGAACATCGATGTATCCGGATGCTACAATCAGTCCTTGCGCATCAATTATCTTTGATGGTTTGTTACCCATTCTATAAAAATGGTTTTGTGCATTAACAATTTTCCCCGATTGGATGAACAATACGTCGTCATGAATAATCTGGCCATCGCGTATTAGGCGACAGTTTTGTATTTTTGTAATAGAATCAGTCATTGTCTAAGTGGAACTAGTAGCGAGAGGGCGAAGAATCTTTAGAGGAAGGATCTTTAGGTGGCGTCAGATGAGTGACGATCCCAGAATTTCGGGCACGCACGAATCGGGGTATGAAAACCTTTATAGTTACGAATTAATAAGCGAGGACCGAGGGATCTACAGTGCTGTTCAAAAGTAACAATACGAAACAGGAATGAGTAGATGCTTTTTTCCTGAGCATAGTGAGTGCATAATTACCTTGATCACCCTTCTAGCAAATTTTCCAACTGCCCGATGGTTTACTTTCGAGATACACTATATTAAAATTAGACCCATGCCGTCATAATAGAACATCGGACATTATAATAATTTTTGAACAAATCGCAGCGTGATGGCGGCATAATGATATTGATTGGATATCATGTGCCTTTGTTGCCAAGTATAACAAGGATTTTCTTCTATGTATCCCAATTGACAGCAAACCAGTATTAGTAGTGGAAATGCTAAGGCACAATATAATATTGGCTATTGCTACCAACAAGGAATTAAGATGCTAGAAAGGCAAAAGCTATTTAACAAGGAAAATCTGCTACGCAAATAATCTTGGCCATTGCTATCAACATGGAATCGGGGTAGAGAAAAGTATCAAAACAAAGAAATGCTGATGCACAGAATAAACTTGATTATAATTATTGCTACAAAATGGAATTGGCAGGGAAAATATAATGTGGTAAAACAGTAAACATTGGTACAGCAGTCAAATAAGAAC
This sequence comes from Paraglomus occultum, assembly GCA_910592205.1. Classification (NCBI taxonomy): domain Eukaryota; kingdom Fungi; phylum Glomeromycota; class Glomeromycetes; order Paraglomerales; family Paraglomeraceae; genus Paraglomus; species Paraglomus occultum. The sequence continues at coordinate 34,053 of CAJVPJ010000137.1, forward strand.
ATGTGATTAGCAGCATTACATTAAAAGCTGTTATAGTAATATAATAATAAGTGTTAGTATTAGTATAATTATAAGGGATGTGATTAAGACATATGAACAACAGTTTAGCTCTATTACTATGATTTAGTTAGTGTGGCAAATTGGATTAATACAACTTTTAGGGTCTTTCTTGAGTCTACCTTACTCTTCTATTATCAAACATTACTCCAAATTCTAGCACAATTCAAAAAATTACTCCTAAAAAATTTTTAAATTTTGATATTAAATATAAATAAAAAGAAAATCAGTTTAATTCGATTTCGTTTTAATTTGTCACAGTAATTAACCATCATACCGCATATATATATATATATACTGTATATACAGAGGAGAAGTACTATTATTTATATTGTGATGGAACATTATGTCATGTTATTGTCTATCACTCATTTTGAATGAAAGTTAACACATCTTTATATATCAAATTTTTGAGATATTATGACTGTACCACGTGTGTATGTGCACAAACTGGAACTGCATGTTTGCCAAATATTACTTTGATAATTGTCTGATGCTGTTAGATGATCTAAACGCGTACAAAACTTCAATGTCATTTTTAAAACTAGAAATGAGAACCAATTAATTGTTTGGTTTTGAACTCAGTTTTAAATTGGTTAATATTAAATTTTAAATTCAGTTTGACTTTTCCAAGAAATGATATTTGGGTTGCAATTTTAAATTGAATATTTCTTACAAATCAGTTGTTGAAAATTCGGTCGGCAAATTTAAAACTGAGTTTATATAACCCAATTATAACTATTAAGTTCTTCTTCTGCGAGTATATTAATATAGTATAATATACATTCAATATGTTCCTATATGGAGGTAATTTGGCAAAGTTAGACTTTACTAAGTAAATTTTTAGTAGCTTTCAGTAGCATAGTATCCGATCAAAGTACCCCTTAGTATATAGTACCCGTGGTATAACGGGGTTTTGTAAAGTATCACTGGTACTTTAGTCCGTAGTGAGCCTACAAAAAAATGCGTTGCTTTAATAAATATGATTGTACTAACTATAACTTTTCTTGGTTTTAATTCTTATCGACTCCATTATCGAAATTTATAATAATTCTGTAATTTGCCAAATTGCCCTTGTCTATCTTAAGCTGGATGGGCATGAGTTTCGTACAGTTTTGTTAGGCCTTCTAATATAATTCAATAATCATAAACTTACTCAAATTGAATAACTAGTACTGGTAATGAGTTAATCCCTTTCCACTTTTGAAAGCTCAGCAAGTCGCCGAAAATTGATTCTGCATCCAAAATAGAAAGCGACCAAAGATTTCGCAAATCCATTAAGCAAGAAAAATTAGAAAAGACAATTAAGTTCGAAAGAAGCACTATATTGTCGTCCCTAGCGCTGCGGTAACGGCGGCGTTACCAGTTTAGCATCAACGAATCTAAACTTACCCCGTATGATAAATATTTCTTATATACTAAATTATATATATTTATTATTATTATTATTATACTGTATAGAACATTTTTTGCATAATTATAAATTACATTCGCTCTATGTGTCTACCAAGGGCGAAGCCCCCATAAATTTTGATCTAGTTCAAATAAATAAAATGTAAATGTTGCAATCATCGCTTAAATTATTATATGACACCCGGTCGAATTAAAGCGTCCTAATCTAAAATTACATTACTACAAGTTTTCGTACTCAGAACTCTACCTACGAATAAATAACTAGAAATCTTCACAAAATATCAGATAATATTCTCCCGTCAAGATCTAAAAGAGGAACAATGCCTTTCGCTCGGTGGCACCGCCGTTAATCTGACAATTCTTTAACATACGCGTACTTGCCAATGGTCTCTTCGCATGAAGAATCTGCTTCCACGACCCTGGGCATCATCCAATCTTCTTCTGGATTGTCGGAAGTCAAATTCCCAGTTTTGAGCATCCAAGCCGTATCACACAACCGACGGAGCCCGACATAGCGGTTCCATCCGTTAGGACCATCCCAATTCTTTCGAAACTCTTCTGATATCAATTGTGGATTGAATCGAAAGTCCATATATTTTTGATATTCTTCAGGTCGTTCGAGAAGAAAATACAAGTGTTTAGCAAGATCTCTTGGGTCCCTGAAATCATCGATGAAGATGACGGAATGAGGCGTAGGAATAAATGGTGTGTAATTTTTAGGTCCCGCTACGATAGGAACAATTCCAGCCTCGAAACAATTCTGTCGAACGATGAGAATCACGAAATAATCGTTTTAACAAATTGAACAATTTCGGAATAAATGCCGTGAGATTGGATGACTAACCTGGAGTTTTTCAGTAACATAGTAGTCACAATTTGAATTTTCAAACGCCAGGTAAAAAGGATGACGAGATATATAATCGACGGTTTGGTCTCCTGAAAATGATACGAAACGACTTGAGCAAGGACAATAAAGGACAAACTCATCCCAGAGATTTTCATTTTAGATTTGATTTTTTTGCCGCGAATAGAACTCAGCCGGCCACTTACGCGGTACTGAAGGCTTGTTGTTCAGACACGAGCCATAACTTGCAACTGGAATATGTTTCATAAGCTCTTTTATGTAAAAGTGTCGTCCGTTTCGCGCATCACAGTTGCTTCCTATCCATGCTACCGGCTCGATATCAGGTGAAAATGAAGAGGGAGGTTTTGATAACTGTTCCATGATCTTGGTGTCGTAGTAAATGAATGGAAAATTCGAGTCCAGGCGGTAGTTGAGACTATTACGTCAAAAATGAGCAAAACAGGAAATGGTCAATAGTCCGACAAGAGATGCAAGACAGAATCCGAAGCGACATCCAACCCAAGTACATCATGCGCGACTCTCCTTGGGCCTACCTGTAATTAAAGTACGGATACAAAGCCTCCAGCTTTTTCGCATGCTTTCCTGTGTATGTGGTTAAAGCCTCACTACTATACAGTACCCACATCTGACCGTCCCGCTTGGTTGGGAGGTCGTTCGCATTCAAATCGGGCCTGTGAAATAACACCAATTTGGCCATAGCGCCGGCGGCTCTATAATACGTAACCACGCATTTATGGTTCTCATTACTCCCGCGAAGAGTCTTGCCTTCCAACCATGACCGGGAATCTCCGAACCAGCGCGTCCATAACAAGATCGGTTCAACATCCTCACCGTAAATTGAGGACACGGGTAGAAAGTGCTGACGGAGGCTGCAAGACCATGTGTGCTGGTCGCAAGATGCGAAATAGTTAAACAAAAAGGGTACTGCGAGGTAGCTAGACACCATAAGCAGTATAAGGACAAGAAAGACAGAGAAAAGAACTTTTGGTCGATGATAGGGAAGCATTTTCGGCAGTATACGCCAAAAATTTTAGCGACAAACCCGAGTCAGAATATCAAATTTATTGATAATTATTGCGGAAGTAAAAGTTTTGTAAGAGAATACAAGATACAGGCGACACACTGATAAAATATAATCTAGAATTCTATTTACAAAAGACAAACATTAATTTGTGAAACCTGCCATGTGCTTTTGTACTAGTACATCATAATTAATAGCTGGTTCATAATCGCTGTCATTATCCCAAGTTCAATATCCAGCAGCTCGTTTTCACTATTATTATTTGCCAATACACCTTACATTCATTGTCATCGAGCTCAATATTATTCAGTATCAATATTTCAAAGCTTTCTAAAGAATGTTGGGTTAGATCGAGGATAGACGATAAGGCGAGGAAGGATGGTTTGAAGAGATGAAGTCCATTAAATACTGCATGTGATGCTTGTTATTGTTCCTGATATCTACCCGGTTCGATTTTAAGCACAATGCTAGAGAAGTTAACCGCAATTGAATTTGGTGATTTGTGCAACTACTGACGATATAGGGGTGCACATAATCAGGAATTTATCCGACATGTTACACGGCCATAATTTTATCGAAATATCACCTATAGTTGTACTACATGTCGGATGTGTGTTACCCTTAAAAAGGAAATATGATGGCCGTGTAACATGTCGGATATCCCGATTATGGGGTGCACTTGTTATTATGGTCTGCTTACCCGCTGAAATTGCAAGGTTAGAGAAACTGGTACATTATGCCACACAGTAATTATAAGGATTATAGAAGAGGAACCTCTAATTAAAGAACTGAGCACGTCTGACGTAGTCAACTTGATCGCAACAAATCAAGTTCAAATGGATTATATATTAATATGGCTTAAACAGAAAAAAACAATAAAAAATAGAAGTGTGATAACAATTCAATATAAAAATACATTCTTGTGATTCTGTAAACAATCATATTAATTAATATATGTAAAAGAGATGATATAGACAATTAGCACTAGCGACACAAGATTATCCTTCTTGTCCCAGACATTCTTGATACCACACGCACCATTTGATATGATACAAAACTCATATTACACGTTAGTCACGAATCAATTATTCAGTGTTTTATAATTATAATCAGTAAAACAATCACTTGAGATTGCAACAAAAAGCTTGTATTATTGCTTGACAAATAATAATTTACAAACAATAGTCGAGACTTACATAAAACCTCTGCAAAAATTGTGTTTCAAGGAACATTTACTATTACGAAAGTTGCTCATAGCCAGAACTATTGTAAATTTAGTTCGCTCTTGCTATCTTCAGAGAACTGTCTAAAACGCTCTCAGAAGACAATTTGCGTGAGCGTTTACTGCTTGAGACAGAAAACATACGAAGCATTATAGCATAAAGGGTAATTGCTGTCAAAATAGTGTCATACCAAATATACGGTGCTTGGACAAGTAGATAGTTTCTACGGTCTAGGGTAGTATATTTGTTATTAGGCCAAAAGCCAAACCTTAAGCAATTGCGACAGTATTAATCGGTAAGTGGTAATTTTATTATTAGTTATTATAATGTAACGGATATATTGACACATCTTGCGTACGGAAAATTAAATTATGTGATTCAAAAAATTAGCTTTAAACTGGGTCGCTCTGTATATTGTTTGAATTTCATTGACGAATAATAATATTAATAGCCGCATCCACACGTTACTATGTTTCTTAAGTTTCTGCTTGTTAATAACGCGTTTCAAATAGTGTTTTGAAATAAATAATAAAAACTAGTAGCATGAAGTATGGACCTCACGTACGTTGTAATACAGTAGGTAACAGCATACACAGATGACATAACTGTCATACCATGCAAGTAGCACAACACGTTTAATTTTTAGCCAATAAAAATAAATAGTGAAAATACGATTGACCATACCTTCAAGCGTTAGTGAGACTACTTTACACAATGCACACGAAAGCAAACGCGTATACGAAAATATTCTACTTGCTTATTCATTAATTATCTATTTTGTAGAAACCGAAAAGCTCAATTACTTTTATCTTTGCAGGAGCTGACTCGACGAGTTCTAGCTCAACAACCAGCTATGTATTAGTATCAGACACCTTTGCTGCAGGCAGTGCTCCCTCTATGATATCTGTACCGAGCCATACTGTAAACCAAGGCAGTTAATGGAACAAAGTTTACGCACAAATAAAGAGATTGTCAACGACTTGCAATATTCAGAGAACGTTTTCGCACTCAAATACATTCTTGAACATAATAATAAAGGAGATTCTGTGTCAGTAGATATAGAGGTCTTAAATATAGCTCTAAAAAGTCTGTATGCTCAAGAGTTTGATGATTTGTTTTCAGGAGAAACAACTGTTAAATTGGATGGCAATTACAAATTATTATAACTATACTTGAGTCAACGTTTCAGATGGTGGACTCCCTTTGATTCTGAATGGAGATTAGCAAACCCAGACCATGGGAAAATCTGGAAAGAAGAAGTATTATCAGATTCTGACCATATGCTTCAAGAGGTAAAAGAAACAATAAAGGCAGGCGGGTTGCTGTCTTTTTGCAAGTTTATTGTTAAGGAGATCTCAATTATGTCTATTGATTTAATTATGAAAAAATAAAATAAATAGAAATGGACAAAAAATTGCCAATCTTGTTTAATACCTTTCCTTTGTCTACTTGTTGGAACTCATTTCAATAGTGGTTTTGCCATACTTGCTGTTCGGAGTAATCTGAAGGTGTGAAGCTCTAGGGACAAAAAAAAATATTGTTTTTAGAGTCATGCAGATAGATCACAAATGTGGTTGCTCAAAAAAATTCTGAGATAGTTTTCTGAATTATTATTATGTGGGGCATTCAAGCACGCTTTAAATCGGAACAAGATACATATTTTGACAGTCCAACTGAAAGCAATAAGTGACGGATAACTAACTTCCAGTTGACGAAACGCGTATTAATCAGTGGATATTCCCATTGTAATAAGATTTACCATTGCCACTAGCATTAACCTTAGTTTTGATCACTGAACCATAAGTTTCACCAGGAATAGCAGGGGTATCAGATTTATATTTTTCTTCTGAAACAATTTTATTACTCTTAATTGTTTCTTCAAAAAACTTGCGACCACCTTTACCAACAGTTCTAAGATCATTTTTTAAAGCAGCAACTGCTGCATTAATCTTAGTTTCTAAAACAATTTGTTTTTTTTCTAGTGAATCATTATATTTCTTTTTTAACTCTTTAATTTCTTCATCAATAGCTTCTCCTTTTTCCTTCAAATCATTAATTTTAAGTGCCGCCTCTTCCATTTTTTGATCAAATTCAGGATCAGATTCAGCAAATAAAATATCTTCAAACTGACTAACAACCTTATCAACTGGTTTATTGTCATTTAGATTATTAAGGAATAGATTCAGCCTTTTGGGCTACTAATAAAGATTTAAATAAAGCAGAACCCTCAGTAGTTAAACCCATGGTTTCAGTTTTTACTGTTTCCTTAGATTTTTTTAATATATTAAGTAATTTAGCTGTATTTTGCAATAATGCTTTATCCAAAGTACCATTGGGTTTTAAAAGATTGCTATCAAAGATAGCCTTTTCTTCTGGTTTAAGGACTCCTCCATAATAATTGGAGTATTCCTTTGCTTCATCTATTGTATTTATATCATCTTT
>CAJVPJ010000138.1:0-41051 GCA_910592205.1 Paraglomus occultum
TAATAATAATAATAATAATAATAATAATAATAATAATAATAATAATAATAATAATAATAATAATAATAATAATAATGATAATAAAAAGGCGCGACTGTAAATTTAAATTATAATTGGTGATTATTGAATAAGTGAAATCACAAGTCAGAATGGAATTTGTTGAGGTCAGTTAGTGGGCTGTTTGATATGTTAATTTATGCACATCAGTTGGACAGATTAAGATATCATTTGTTTGTACACAAGGCAAATATATTAATATACTTATCACATATTCTACTGCACTTTTTTATGGAAAAAAACAACAGTACTAAAAAAATCGGGTTGATTGTCACATACTGGGTTGCCACTAGTGATGATGCTTCTTTAATAAGTAGTTATTCTAACCATGGAAGCATTAAGAAATAGTAGCTGTTTATCCGTCTTTAATAAATAATAAACCATAACAAATAACATGAGATGCAGCATTAAACATTCAATTAATACAATTGTTGTTTGCATGAATATCAGCCCTCTACATGGACGACATCCTAATCCACGTCTTCGTCTACGTCTATGCTTTGTCTCCTATTAGCACTGTTAACGAGATAGCTGTTTCTGGGATGCCATCCAGTCCATCATACACTGCTTTAACCACTTCTAAATCAGCCGCTGATAATGAGTATCTAGTATAACCAGACCACAGCCACAGCCTATACTATGTAAAACTTCCATTACCTTGCACAATAGTAATCTTCTCTGCCCGTCAGGGGCTTGGTAGAAAGTTTTTGCCATGCAAGGTGTTAGAATTGTAAAAGATAATTTATAGACTCGGGTTACTACGTTAAATATATGGCCTTGAGTTAACACTAACAGACTTTCATGAGTTGGTCTCACTAACTGAAGTGGGCGAGACGTCTGGTGCTAGTTAATAGTGAAGAATCAAAAGCATGTAATTGTCAATCGGACTGTTCAACGAGGCGCTCATGTAGACAATGTTCAAATCATTAGAAATAAACTCTTATCATAACATATAACGGAACTTATAAATACCCCCTGGGCATTTTTGCCTTATAAGCCTCCACCCATTGTAAGACACCACCTTTCACGATGTACCTATTGTTCCCCTGCATGCAGAATGCGCAAAAATTAGTGTTTGTCTAATGATCATCCGTAGTATATGATAATATTTTATTATAAAAACAGCACCGTTGTGCATAGATGTTTGTTTTCGATTTGTGGTCAGAACATTTAATATCGGAAAGTTTAATTCGATTTCCCTTTATATTAACTGTTTCTCCTGTTGTACACCAACGTTACACAAACTAGAATTTATATTCTACCCGCTCCACAATGCCGATCAAAAAATGTCTCTTCCTTTGGATTTGACATCACATCCTCATAGACGTTTTAATCCTCTGACGAATTCCTGGGTATTATGTTCACCACACCGTACCAAACGTCCCTGGCAAGGACAGCTCGAAGTGTCACCAGCTATTAACCTCCCAGAGTATGATCCAAAATGCTACTTGTGTCCCGGGAACACACGAGCCCAAGGCGAAAAGAATCCAATGTACAAGGAAACATTTTTATTTGAAAATGATTTTGCGGCCGTCAAGATTGAGAACGATATCGGAAGAATGAAGCAAGCGGATGAAAAGACGAAGGATGAGGCAGATGAAGGTGGGATTACTTTCTGAGGGAAAGAGAAATTGATGTGGGTGAGTTGGAGATAATATTTGGGGGAGGGGGGGGGGGGGACATATTTGCGGTGTCAGGAATGACATATTGAGATCTTTGAACATGTGCTCAAACGTTATCTATATTATTGTTTTCTCGTAAAGTTTCCACTCACCTGCCTCTCGATTATCTTACAGCTTCTTCACTTTTCCTTGCCCACCGAGTTCAAGGTGTTTGTCAAGTAATATGCTATTCACCACTACATAATGTGACGGTTGCAGAACTATCCACCACTTGCATACTTTCTATAATTACGACCTGGATTGCCGAAACCCTCACGGCCCAATCGCTCCCTTTTGTCAAATACATTCAAATCTTTGAGAACAAAGGTTCGATGATGGGTTGTTCTAATCCGCATCCTCACGGTCAAATCTGGTGCACCTCAGTTATCCCAGAAGAGCCAGCTAAGGAGTTGGATAGTATGAAGAGGTACTATAACAAATGCAACAAATGTCTGCTGTGTGAGTATACGCGAATGGAATTGGAAAAGAAACTGGAGAGGATTGTGTGTGAGAATGCGTCTTTTGTGTGTCTAGTACCATTCTGGGCCGTTTGGCCGTACGAGACTATGATAATTTCCAAACGACACATAACCTCGCTGGTAGACTTGACTCAAGAAGAGAAAATTGCGTTAGCAGACATAATCGGGAAGATAACGCGTAAATATGATAATGTATTCGAATCTTCTTTTCCGTATTCGATGGGGATACATCAGGCTCCTGTTGATGGTGAGGAACATGTGTGGGACTCACATCTCCATATACATTTTTATCCTCCTTTGTTGAGAAATCCTACCGTGAAGAAGTTTTTGGTTGGGTATGTAATATTTGAAAAGGCAAAAGTTGGAGTTGTAATAAACAAATATGCTTATACATGTGCAAACGCCGATTTCTTAACAGATTTGAAATGCTTGGTGAGCCACAGCGTGATTTGACACCCGAGCAGGCAGCTTCCAGGCTACAGCAATGCTCGGAAACGCATTACAAGATGAAATCGACATAGGTCAGTTTTATTGTGCTATAAAAAGTGGATTAATTTATTTTCCATGTCTTGACCGATAAATATTTCGTACAGTTATATATACCAACGGCTGGGATTTCTACGTCCATTGAATATGAGTCACATGATTCCAGTAGATAACGAGGGATCTATAGATAAATATTTAAATAAAGCGTCCTTTCATGCCCCACGCATGATTTAAGGCTGAACAAAAGGGCGAGCTGTCGACGTTCGTTTTAATTAATCTGTTAATCTTCTTGATTGCCGGTATCGATTTCGTCGACCGCTTTTGAATTAATGGCATAAAACTTAAATTAGCATACAAATTTTTACGTATATGTACATCACGTTTATATTCGATACACCTACCAGTAGAGATGCTCAAATCCATTTGCCTAGAATCAAGTCTTTGGTCTTCCAGTAAACCATCAAAGTATTAGCATTATTCCGCGCTCATTACCCCAACCATACATCAACTTCCAACTAACCTTCACTAATTTCCAATGTTTTATAATAATTTTCATAATCTCCAAGATCTCTTACAGCAATTATCTGCTTACTCGTGTAGACCGTCTTGACGTCATCCTCTATATCATCCAAACGTTCATACTCTGATTCATCGACAACAGTACGTTCATCGTCAAAGTCAAATTCATTACTTATACTTCGCCATTCTTCATCACCTATATTCCAAACCGCCATTTTTCCTTTCTCATCTTCAAACGATTCCTTCCCTTCACTTTCACCATTATTTGTCTTGGATAATTGCCACAAAAGCCACCTAATGTCTCCCGCAGTCGGTCTTTTTTCTACATCAGTATCCCAACACCTGTTAATTATCATCCTTACACTTTTGGGAACATAAGACGGAATATCAGGCCTCATGCCGTAGCAAATATCTACTGCAAGCATGTGATCATGAGTGCGATTATAGTAAGGCCGCTGCTGGGTAGAAACTTCCCATGTTAGGATTCCAAATGAATATATATCAGAATATTGTTCATACTTGTGACCTCGGAGTACTTCTGGAGCCACATAGGGAAGGACACCAAAGATTTTATGCCCCCCTGCTTCTTTATGTCTGTCTACGTTCTTACCCTCCTTTGCCATCCCATGTCTGATCTTCTCGTATTCGCTGTCAACGACCTTGTCACATAATCCCAAGTCTGCAATAACAACATTACCCTCTTCTCCAACCAATATGTTTCCGGAATGCAAGTCTTTATGAATCAAATTAGCCGTATGTATCTCATGTAATCCAGCGGCTATCCTGTGTAGTATTCGTACTCGTTTATGCCAGGTGAGATAGCCTCGACGAAGATAGTCACGAAGATTGCCGTGTGGTGCATAGTCAAGTATGATGGAAAAATGATTGGACGGACTTAAAGTTATACCGAGGACGTGAAGTATCCGAGAGGAGTATGTTGAGAGGCGCAGGTGTGATTCAATCTGGGATATAGAGATGAGAAGAGCATGAATACGTACGTTGGATAAAGAGATCATTGATACGAGCATTCACCATTGCATCACATTCACCCAACAGTTCTCGTTCTAGAATTCATTTCTTCGTATGTTCCTACTCACCTCTCTCAAAAATTCCAAATTAAATCTCGTCATTTTATCAAAAGTTTTTACAGCAACCATCATTGGCCCTTTCCTACTTGGTTTCTCAGTAATGTCACTTTTATAAATTCGCTTTTGCCTTGAACCACCCATTGGCGTCTTGCTCTCGACAACATTCCATAACCCTCTTTTCTCCCACTTTTCCACCTTTCCTTCTCTCCATATGGCCTTTTCAACTATCCCAAATCCCCCTTTAGCAACAAATTCAACCTCCTCCAACTCTTCATACGGAATCCATTCAAGCCAGTTGTGTGGTCTAGAAAGGTTTAATTGACAGTAGTTTATAAATGTGTCAAGTAATGTGTTGTTCGAGAGGCGACTGGGATAGTAAGTATCGTATTGTAAGAGCCGGCAGTGGGAACACCAGCAGTAGGATAGATAAGGTCGATTGCAAATGACACAAGTGCCATGGAACGTAGTGGACTGAAGCAGAGACGTGGTAGATGTGAAAATACTACCAGACATTAATCATGATAATAATAAATAGACAAGATTGTCGCATCGAGCGAATTGTTTAAATAATAAATCAATAAAAGAGAAAGTTGACAAGTCTTGTTAAATTTAAATTACGCGTGTTAGGCGTGTTATTTAGCAAGCACAAGTGTAAATTACACTAGCCACATGCTTCGAAACAGTGACGCCATTATGACATAATGTGACGAGAATGCGACTTGTTAAAATAGACTACAGTTCATATTGATTTATTCACATAATAACAGGTTAATTACAATTGACCCCTTCGTCAAATTTACAAATAAACAGTCCCTCATCACATGCATAACTTTGAAACTCTAAACTGATTGCCAAATACAAACTATTTTCTCTTGCTTATTGTTCTCTATTTTATCCATCGGGATACGAGTTGTTGAATTCCATTCGGTAGTTCTCGATTCGCCAATGTTACGAAGGACGTTTCTTGTTAAAAATGGAGAATCCGTATTTTTTCTGGGGTAAATGGATAGGTGCTGGTTCAGTTGGTACAGTTTCGTATACATTTGTGATCTTCTCGCCAGCCTCTGAGTCAGGCTTTTGTTGGCGACGTTTGGGATTTGCTGTACAATGAAGTATACAGCAACATATGCAAGGTAGAATTATACAGGCGACAGCAATACAGATAAAGATAATAGCTTTCGTCCCAAGTTTATCGGTGTTCGCTCCGGTTCCACCGTATGCTGCCGTCGTTCCTTGACCAGTTCCTGGCGTTGTCGAGCCCACTCCAACCCCAGCACCACTACCCTGAGATAAGACAGTATTTAACTGTAGTATGATACATGTGCAAATTAACAAAAACGTATTCACCATCCTCGCAAAAGTTGTTCTACTGTGTTGTGTTCGAAAGGGTCTTTTAAATAAGATTTGTCAGTCGAATGTTTACTAATATGAAACGCACACACAACGCCCGTTATCTATCCAAAAATGGTCCGATTACAGGACTATGACAATAAAAGATAAAGCGATTGTACGTCGGCTGATCAAAAGTTCTAATATGGTTGGCTCAACATCATTATTAACATTACTATATCAGTCATGTTATTGAGATCATCAACATGCCGATCATGATTTTCCTCATTTGATGCAATTACCCCCGCATGATTTATACGCAGAAATAGAAAACGCGCTTCCTATCAAGTCGTATACTAATACGCCTTGACATCCTTTTATTGCCTGTAATAAGCATTAGATACTGAATTTGTTAAACGTTTGCTCAAGTATTTTATTTCACAATAATCAAATTCAAACTAACGTTTCAGTGCTTTTAACACATCTCAATAATTCTGTTAAAAGTAACATACAAGCGGAGGCGGGATCAACTTGAGTGTATTGTACGTAGTGGACATAAGTCCCAATTGGAATATTACTACTATATTGGTGTGGTTACACTCTATATATATATATAACTGACAACTCATAAGTCACGTCTCTTGGCAAAACTTGCACTCTGTACCAAATGTAAACAGTTACTACATGTGAGACATATAATGAGACAACACTTTCAACTCCAAAACACCCGATTGTAAGTAGAGTAATGTTATATCAAGACAATACGCTCTCATAAGCAAACCTTCGAAAGCTATAATAAAGACATCTTTGTGCCTGCCATAATAATAATATCTTAGCATCTTTTATTCGTTGTCTAAAAAATCTGAGTAAAGCTAAAGTGATATTGTGAAAGGCAGCGATTTAGGGTTACTTAGGTCCAAGAACAGTTCAATATCGGCGTATTAGGAACATTCTCGCCCTACCATTAATTATAATATCACCACAACAAACACCTGATTGGAACGAACTTAATTCCGACCAGTTGCATATTTAATTCCTAGCACTAGTCAAAATAAGGCTCAGAACATAAAACGCTCATATATTAATATTAACAGTAAATATACTTAATCAATTATCTCATGCTCGACAACACTGTTCGTAATTTTGAAGATAACCTAAACGTATTAAACATTCAAAAATACTAACATCAGATAAAACGTTGGTACGGTAACGATCTGTTACTGTATAATTACATAAATTGTAGTACTGGAGTTTTTTGAAGTAACAAACCTCGCGGAAGTGACGATAATAATAACCTAATGAAGGTAATTTACATGTGTTAATATCATCAGATGACGTCTTAACGAACACGTTTCCCGGAATTGTTTAGGTTTATACGGACACTTAAAAAAATTTACAAATGCTCTCTAATACTAAAGCGTTTTCTTGTTGTTAAAAAGTGAACCGAGCTTTCTTTTGCCAACTTTTTAGTCGTGCAACGGCAGTGAAGCCGACCCCGTATTTAAAACCAGCCGAAAATTTAGCTGTGTGCCGTCTAATAGTATTATAGAGAGTCTATGTCTGTGTATTTCCATTTGCGTCCAAAATTGATGGCTTAAAGTTGATGGAAAATTTTATCCATGAGAATTGAATCAAGAATCTATTTTTTTATTATTAGACTACTATGTCTCTTTATTGCTGTTATAATGATACTGCTTATGGCAATAGTAATGCACTTTGCAGACTGCTTACTTCTTCTGTTACTGCATATTTCTTGTTGCAAATTTTGCTATTTATATGTTATATTCTGTGTTCACCAACTTGTGTTATTGTTTGGAAATGTCTCTGATCCAATATTGCATTTAGGATAAATAATTATAATTTTCATATTAATATTATTGTTGTAACATTAATATTAAAGAACCTCTAATTCCTCTGCTCTATCTTGTTATTTTTATTAATATAAATCATCTATCAAGTCATCTATTAATGCCCACAACTCTTCGTAATATGACATTTTTTCTTACTGACAAAGAAAATAACAATTATAAATATTCTCTTTTGGATTGTGCAGATGCATTAGTATTGATTCATTACCAGTCATATGCTTCATCTAACATTTTTGTTTGATCATCATAATATAAATACTTATCTAAATACTTGTTATTATATTAATATATTTAGAATATACTTTTACTGGTCTCTCAGTTTCTGATGTATTTCCGGCCGGATGTGTGATCCCTAAAAATATTACATTTAAGACTGCAATTTAGAAACCACAATTCTGTTACACTAATAGAAGTGTCAAAATACGGTTAGATCACTATAGGAAAATCATCGGAAGAAACGTCTGGAACAACCGACGCTTCAGAAACTATTTTGGCTGTCTACGGAAGGAACTGTTTCCCTCAGAAAAAATATCGAAGCTCGTATTATCGACTTTTTTTGCTCTTTCGAATATCCAATTGTTATTGTTACCGAAAAATGTTGAGAAACGTGGCGTTACTGTGGGTATATCAAAAAACGAAACTTTAGTATCCATGATCTGCATTAATATGTGTAACATGTATCACTTGGTCGCACGAAAATTTCCTTTTTCTTTCTTTCCTTTGATCTAAAGTTATCATCACCTTTTTCGATCTATTCTCAAAGATGTCTCTCTCAAGTGATTACAACTATTCACTCCAAGGAAACATGTAAGGTTACAAAAGGCATAGCATCTTATGAAAAACAACTAGTGTTTACGCTTATCGTTATTGTCTGCAGGGATGAAAAGAAAAAACAAGTAATGGACCAAGTCAAAGCTGAGCTGGCCTTGGCTCAAGCTCATGAACTTATTAACGTATGAACAAGAGGAATATACTTCAGTTGATCCGATACGTTGAGGTGTACACAGACGTTAATACTGATCATTTTATCCGTATCGTATGAATAGAAAATGAATGAAAAATGCTTCGCCAAGTGTATTCTCAAACCAGGACATAAAATGGAGAACAGTGAAATGGTAATATAATCAATTTGTTTCATGATTTGATGCTATTTGCAACTGCTAGCTTACGTTGCTCTCTGATTATGTGTTCTATAGAACTGCATTGATCGATGTGTATTAAAATATATGGAGGCATGGAACGTTGTGTCGCGGACATATTTAAGTCGTGTTAGAAGAGAAGGGCAGTCATTGGACGGTGGAATCTGATAATAACGAGTGGAATGAATCTTGTAGTGGTATAGCATGAATAGAGAGATGGAATTAATGTAAATGTACGTTCATTTGATTCTGACTAATTGACTAACATAATCTCCCCCAAATACCTAAACGACCAGAAATAACGAACATACATAATTATTCGTTCATAACTGTAACGGCTTGTTGTCGTGTATTCTTGGAGTAGATTCTATCGACTCGGATTAGTCCCAGTGATCTTAGAATAATACGCTCGCCAAATTAAACATTAATAATTAAATAAGAGTAGCAACCAATCCTATCAAATTGATCTATGCACTTATGATATTGATGTCTTTGGCAAAGGAATCTTGAATTTACAAAAGTAGTGATGAACACATTCCTTGGAAGAAGTCAAGTCAAATAAAGAACTAACGGAAATGATGATTTAAACTCTTACCAAAGTTCTCGGTAGGGATAGAACGTTCCTGTAACGCATCAAGGTCAGATGATTAAAAAATCATAGCCAACCACAGCATACGAGAAGTTCTAGTCATGATAACCCTCGAGACGAGAGTAGCAGGTTTACGGGAAATAGCCATTTCGCTTACTGCAAGAGAAAAGATGTATAGTTTCCCGCATGCAAATCAGAATGTGAAAGATGCGTCAACAATCTGATCATTTTATCTTGGCTAGTTGCAACGCAATGAACAAGATATGTCCATAAACGCATAGAGTGAGGTCGATTTTCTTTTTTCTCTATTACTATATCCTTTGGTAGGTGAAGGATCGAATAACCAAGCACGTAACGCACGTGGAATTATAGACGCAATCATATTTTAAAAAATATGTTCTCTATCTTATTGCACATAATAGGCAAGCGTGTGACACGAACTGTCCGAACGCTCGGACACATAACATCACATGAGTGAGTATTAAACTGTACATTCTTACGATATTTCTACTAAAAATACAATAAAGTGATGGATAACAATAACAAATTTCTCCCACCTCCAAAAGAGAGCAAGGAACCACGGAATGAAAGGAGAAAACCGTCATTTGTCTCCCAAACTGAAGAAATGGTATCAGAACTACAATCTCACACTCATGAAATAGCTATGGAAAGAGATCAAATTAATAGTTTCGAATTTAATGAACAAAACTATACTGAAGTTAGCAGAGAAAGCGCCAGCGGAGATAACCAATATCTCAGTGACCACACATCCGACTGCCTTTCCGAAAATGATGATATTTTCTCGGGAAGCGAAAAAGAGGATTCTATCGAATCCACTTCCAGTAATATACCAACATCAACTTGTCAACATGGACGAAATGATAAAATAGACTCGAGTTTGAACAAATCGGCAAACTTAGGTGAGATTAAGTGCACAATTAAAATGCAGAAAGCAATCGATACAAATACGTTGTAATAATTATGTGCAATATGATAGGGCCAAAAAATCGTGGTGAAGACTATGAGTCATCATCAACTTTAACGATGAATGATAATAACCCAGTAATTTTGACCAGCGATGTGACCAATAGCAATGAAATGAATGTTACCAAGCTCGTGCAAGAACCAGAGGAATATCAGAGTGAAGGTAGTAAATAAAAGTTTACGATCACAGCGTCTACGTGAGTTGGCGGATTTTTGATGAGTTAAGTTATAAACGACTTTTTGCTGACAAACTATGTTGACAATATATTAAACAGGCGCTGACCAAGGAGTAAGTCGCACCAGGCTAGCGCGTTCATGGAGCTTACAATCCCCGGTTTCCGGAGACGATTTACCAAGTAATGATATTTTTACTCATCTTTCAATTGCGTAATATACCGTTACGTCTGTGCTAACACCATATAATTTACCTTTATATATATTCCAATCTATTCAACTCGCTTTTTCAAGATCAAATGTTGGTTCGCGTAACTTCCCTCACCTTTGATCCGCCACGACCAGTCAGTTCCAACCACAAAATAAAAACTTCGCTCCGTCTTAATATCCACTCGGTAACTCATAACACATCCCCAGCTGCAAAGTTAGATGAGCATTTCCAAAAGACATTTTCGTTTCCAATGGATTATCATTCATTGGTTTTTGACACGTTGAAAGTAGATGTGTATGAACATAGCTCGTTTATGAATAACAAGAAAAGAATTGGTCGAACGTTTGTCAGGCTAAGCGATCTGATTGATGCCGGTGGACAGATCGAGTACGAAGGGTAGGTAAGAAGCTAGGAGAAACAAAGACACTCGTCGCCCAGAGCACATTAGGCAGGGGTTGCGCTTTTTAATAGTTCAATTCTTCGCTACCCAGGGTTTCGTTTCTTGCTAACTCTCATTGCCAGTTATCAATAGCTTTATCTCCCTTCTCATTTATCTCTAACATTGTAATACTCTGACATTATGCAATTCATCAAAAAGCGACTTCCCATTAGAATCTGCCATTCTCGCACCAACGACCTATATCGGTTCAATGGGGTTAAAGCTCAGATTCCATTTTCCACAAGACGTCCAGATATCGACATCCCGTGCGGAATCGACACCAGCCAGCCTCGAGTCAAGTACGTCCGATCCGTTAACATCATCAGGCTCGTCTACGTTGATAGATTCGGAAACCAGTCCTATCGCTGACGCGACATCGAGATCTGTGGCTGACGAATTGAGGCTGGATGAGAATGAATTTGCAAGTGTGATTCGCTTGCCGAAGAAAAAGGGAAGTTTGGGAATATTGGATATTGTCCTCAACCAAGAGACGCGAGATGCTATTAAGGAGATCACGGTGTTATATCATACCTTTTTTGACCATGGCTGGAGATTGACCAAGCTCGAATTTTTGAAGGCTTACATGTTCTTGGAAAAGTATTATTCACAAAAGGAGAGGTAAGTGTTTGGAGTGTTAATTAATAGAGAGGATAAGGCGGGTAGCGCATGGGATATAATTAAAACATTCGCTGCTGCGGACGAAAAGTCGATATTTAAAACTTCACTTTACTTTTTACATAGTTCATTAACTCATCAAACCGTGCGCGATATGAAAAAACTTGAAGATGCGCAAAAGTTTCTCAAATACTCAATGGCATCTTACGTAAGTCATTACAAAGCAGCAACATGTTGACTTTTATTTTAATCCGCCGCATGCTCACCCCATTATTCTCAATTCCATAGGGTTCTTTCTTGTTCAACTGGTTTGGGTACGGATCCGGGAAAGCCCCATTGAATGCGTTTAGAATGAACTCGGACAAGAAGAATGTGCTCGAGTTCTTTAAACTTGACAAGACTGATGTTATTTGTTGGGAGTATGGAAAGAGTTCAGTGTCGAAACCGAGTTACATGATTGTCAGAGATCCAGAAACGAATAACATATTGATTTCAATCAGAGGGACAATGGTAAGCCGGCTAGTCATTTTTTGGTCGGTGGTCGTTGTGTTTATTAACACAACATGGTGTAGTAATGCGGAACTTTTTTTTTTTTAATTTAGAACGTAACCGATCTTATAACCGATGCCCTGGCGCATTACGAGCCATGGAACCTTGGATTTGTTCACCGCGGCGTTCTTCGTAGTGCCAAATATCTGGTCGATCATTCTCTCCCAGCAATACGGTCAGCGGTCTCACGATTTGACGCGCCTGCTATCCAAGTTATGGGTCACTCTCTAGGCGCCGCGATTGCATCAATTGTTACTATGATTCTTCGCGATAGGTGTCGAGATTTATTAGAGTTGGGAATCGATATCCATGGCTGGAATTTTGCGCCTGCTCCGTGTTGTTCTTTAGATCTGGCTAAGAAGGCAGAAGAGGAAAAGTTTATTGACAGCTTTGTGAACGAAAATGATGTCATACCAAGGTTGAGTTATGGAAATTTAATGGATTTTAAGGAATTGGTGAAGATGGCAGCCAGTGAGCTAAAGAATGAGGCTTATAAGAATGCAAGTATAAGAGTTTGTTTTCTTTTTCGCCAGCATGTAAGTTTCGTGTACTGTAATTCACACACGTTTACTGCCTCTTTTAGCTTCCAGCGAAACAAAAACTCGCAGCTCTCATTTCCTCTGTTGATGCATATCACGCCCATCTAAAGGCGACATCATCATCACGTAAACTCTACATTCCAGGGACGATATATTACCTCCATAAAGGGGAGCGCATTACTCAAACCGATGGCAATCGCGCTTACTACGTCAAAGACGTCATGTGTGAAATATCATCTCCTGAACATTTCATGGATATTACGTTGAAAAAGAATTGGTTGTTTCATCATTTTCCGGATAGGTATGATAAAAAGTTTACGCGAGTCATTAAATCATTGTTAAGAGAGAACTCGGGACAGGAGGCAAAGGGATTTTGGAAGAAGATTAAAAAAAGAGGAGAAGAGGATGAATGTGTTAATGTTGGAGAGGAAGGTGGGAGGAGAATGGAGAGATGGATGAGTAGGAGTGGTCATATTTGAATATATTTTATGGGAATCCGAGTTTGTGCTGCATGCACACTTTTGTAAGCAAACCGGGTGATATGTGTAAGAATAGGTTATTATTTTTAATCACCGGTTGTAATATAGCGAATTCGACGTTCCATTACTTTTATTTTATTTATTTATTTATTTATCACTTACTTGTTATAGTCATAGACTTAATAAATTATAAGATCTGTGTGACCAGCACGTTTATTGTGTAACAAAGTCATGTTACTGCAATTTTATTGATAGTCCACCGTTTAAAAAATTTTCCTCCTCCTCCATGTAACGTCTACAAACGATGCAGTCTCCCTCATCTATACAAGACTTTCCTCATGCTCCGCCGAATCAACCGTCTAGACGACGGTTTGACATTGGAGCAGATTTAATCTCTGCTCACTTGCAACAACAACAACAGCAGCAGCAGCAGCAGCAGCAGCAGCAGCAGCAGCAGCAGCAGCAAGAACAACAGCAACATCTGCAACAACTGCGGGAACAAGCGATGCATGACAACCAGCCACCTAACAATCGACAAAAACCTGGCTTTGCTACAAGTTTTCTGTACAAACTGACTGAATTGGCTGCTTACACTTCTGCCGTTGCTTCTGAAGCATATAAAACGATAACTGGCCCACCAGAGAAGCAGCAAGGTAGCCCACATCACGAATATCCGGAATATTATGGTGATGTGATGCAGATTAGGGCTGCGGCAGAAGAAGACAGCGAAATTATGAATGTCGACAAGAGAAATGTTTGGGATGCTGTTAATAACGTTGATGAAGAAGAACCTCCGCCGCCATATGATAATTCCTGGAGAATGGTAATTGGAAATAGTTGGGGAGGTTGTGAGGGACTGCGAAAGAGATGTAATTGCGTGCGAGGATGGATTTAATTAGGATGTAAATCAAATAACATGGTTTCCATGGGCTATAATTCAATTGAAAAGATATTATCACATACCTCGGCTTACTCAATTGCAATAATTAATGACATATGTCATCATAATTTCATAACCGTTCGTACTTTGACTCACGCGTTTCACCCCTCCACCTCTCTATTTGTAGCCTTCCCCCTCAACTCAAAATCTACCGTCCACAATGGATGCCTCTTCTCCGTCAAGAGTTCAGTTCAATACTCCCCAACCACAGTCCCGCCGTCGACAAATTCGCATTTGTCGTGGGAATCGCCGTCCTCTTCGACGAAAGTCGTCTTCTCAAGACCTTCGTGATAATACGACCAAGTTTGACGACGAAGATGATCTGTTTTCAAAATTCAGTGGCAAGCTCGCAGACATGGTTGCGGAAGGTAAAGCAGCATTGACTAGTACAGTTGACGTGACAGAAGTCGAAATGATGATGGCCGAAGAACGAGAACGAGAAGAAAAGATTAGGCGAGATTTGGGAATACAGGCACCGATATCTCGGAGACGACGGACAGGCAGTTCGAGTAGTGACGGAGATTACTTTTCAGCTGCGCACTATGATAATACGTACGGCTCTCCAAACTCAGTTTCAGATTATAACTATTCTTCGCTTACTTCTTCGCCAATATCATACACATCCAGCGGGTTTTCTGGGTTGAATAGTAGTTCGCCGGCATCTGCGTACTCTGCATATTCAAATTCCTATTCATCTTCACCGGGAAAATTTGATCGAATAGCGGGGAGTAGCTTGGGAAGCCGTTCATATTCGAGCAGCACTGGAGCTTATGGAGAGCTGACGTATGGGGAATCAAGACAATACATCGAGTGATTCCGCATTTCTCTAACGTTGTAATGGTTCACATTACGAAATTTCATCAGAAAAATTGACATTCCACTAGAGTTTTCTATTCTTGCGTCGAAAATCTGTGTCAGTACCCTAGGGTCACAACTTTGATTTATTTTCCGTGTGAGGTTGTTACCAATCAGCCCGTCAACGTTACCTCTATCATTCGGCTCGTTATGTTGATAGTAGCGTCCGATTCGGAGACCAATTTCATCGCCGTTGCGATATTGAGATTTGTGGCTAATGACTATGAGGAACGCGGCGGTTGACTATGATGGTGATTATGACAGTGAATATCAAAGACTTGGGGATTACCGAAAAGAAGTGTTGAAAAAATTTTTTATTTGTATCGGAGATGAATTGTATATTTTCGTATTGTTACATAAACGGCCAATAGATCAATTACATTTTAAATAGAATTCATAAAGTTAAATAAATACAACCATATCAAAGTTTCACATCTATTACGCCATTGCGTCTCCACTGATTGAATAACTCTTGCAAGTTTATCTCATCCACCATTGTTATTCTGGCGGAGCAACAGTTGTATCAGTCATCACTATTAGTATTTGCAATAAGTGTGGCGGTTGATTAATTGAGTATCCAATCATGGGTTACGTCTATTGAAACTCGAACGTACAATACTTGAAAGATATGGATGTGGTCTTATTGTTACAGACTTGTTGGGGAAGTGAGAATGATAAGACAGCCTCCGATGCAAGTTCTCTAACAATCTGATAAAATATTGGTTACTGGAATTAATAGCTTTAATGGATTCAGCAGATGCGACTCATTAGATATGACTAATGCGAAACATGGACGTTTCCGTAATCATGAAATCAAAAACCTTATTATAATAATAAATTTTATGTGCTAAGAAATTACCATAGTAACGTGGTTCATTAAGAATCTATGCTAAAGTTACAGTAGCAAGTTGAATCAGGTAAGTTTAATTTTCTACTGACATCCACATTTCTTATGTTTCGAGTGATAATTAGACGAATTAATTGGACGTTATTTAATTAATTATATGATTGTAATTGAGCCGCAATAGCAAATACTAGATTTAGCACGTTGTTTAATGATCTACATTTGCATGTTAACTGATCTACGTATGGCGGGCGCTATATTAAACAAACGTGACGTCTAATTTGGCAATAGGCTAAATTACTGCACGATAAAAAAAAAGACACAATGCTTAATACATAAACAATCTCACTATTCTTGTAGATGTTGGTTCATATTTTGTACTCGAAGAGATTATTTTGAAAAGACTTTTCTGAAGAGCAAGCAGAATGCCTTGGATCACTAACCAGAGAAATTATATGCGTGAAGTTACGACGTGTTATTAATCAAGAACATGATTGAGATTTGTTTCGTTTTATATCTGTCTCTGTTTGATTACTCAAAACTGCATGGCATACAATTATTCGATGAAATGCTATCAGAACCGTTTATCGAACGGATAAGAATATGAAGCTTGTTCTTGGTTAATCACTGTTGGACATACTATAGCGTAACGGATGAAAGGTGGAATATGTGATTAGTACTAGGGTTTTACTTAATGTGGTATCAAACCATTTGCGATAACAAATGGGGTTTGTGTTTCCTTCTTTACATTTACACGTCGTCTGCATAACAATATATTATCGAAACAAGCTTGATATTGTATTTAAATTTGGTATTTTGATCACGTTGAACCCCGAATTGTTTCATACAAAGTGCCCCAAAAAGTTTAATTTTTTTTGTCCATGCATTGTCATGCCAAAAGGTGAAGTTCTTTTACACTCGAGGAGTCTTTTGCCTTTATTCTGGATGCATTATTTATTGATAGAAAGTTACACTGTTGTGAATATCTACTATCGGATCAATACATTTAAGAATTTTGCTACCAAGGAAAAAGCAAAGGAAGATACACTGACTTGATGCCCATGCGATAATACCGCAGGATAAGATGGATGTTACACCAATATCTTGGTGGCTGAGAATAACAAACATATACTTGCCAAAATAAGTTTTCCGAACGACCAAATAAACTGCTTCTCAGTATGCGATGAATAAAGCCTCATGGATAAATTAACGAACGAATCATTGCGCATTCTATTTTTGAATCAATGAACGGCTTTATAATATAATTTTTTTGTCTTGTTTTGTTTCATTATATGCTCCTTCATAGTAACGTACAGCTTGACTTGACACAGAATTGGAGATAACAAAGAATTCCGAGCCTTGTAATTGTCTTCAAACAACCCATGTCTGCAACCTTTTTATTGTTACGAATTTAGACAAAGGGTTACAATGTGATTAAACTGGTTTTATTAGCGTTAGTGTTCTGGTCTACGTGTATCAAATATGTCGAACCAAAACTAATCAAATTATCGGGTCTGATTATATGTGTGAGTATATATATATATCTTTCCCTTGCCATTTCATTTACAAGCATATATGCGGTAATATAGTATATACAAAAAGGATAAATCTTTCCTTGCTAATACTGATTTCATAATCATATATTTACGTATTACTTGTGCTTCAGTTCCAATTGTTTGTTAAACAGTAGCATGCTTCGACATTGTCTTCCATGCGGAGAATAAATATAAATGTTCATTTAATATCCAGATGAACGGACATACGTTTCATCCACGAATGAATTTCTAATATAGACCGATGATACGGACATTGCGATTTGCATTTGGATGCATGTGTGTGTTATGGTTGGGTAAATAATTCCCGTGTCATTAATGGTTTCATGTGTAACCATAATTAATAACATTAGCTAACAACAACGAAATTGCCGAATGTGCACATTCGCTCAGACGATTTACAGTATTATCTGGTAAGATTTGATAAGCAGAAATTCTCTCTGTGCCATACATGCAATAGGCAAGTGTTATGTATAACGAATGTACTAAATTTCAGGGGGGCAAAATGTTCAGCTCAGACGGTAATGTGACAAGTGATGAAAACGTCTTTCATATATTTTATGGATTATTTCATACGTCTCAGTCATGATAATTGCTTGCAGTCATGATGTTGCCGTCATGATATTAGCCGTCATGATAATTGCTTGCAGTCATGATATTGCAGTCCATATTATAACATTCTTGAGCATGATAATAACATATCAATCTCTAAGTTTGACAACCAAATTCAGCAAAATTTGAAATAAATTTGTTTCTATCGTCCCAGTTATATTAATGTGGATCTCGTGAATCTTGGGTTTATGATACAGACTCTCGGAATGTTCTTCCTTTGGTTATAAATTGTATGTCGTATCCAATACGAGAATTAATTGACGATGACCACATGACTTTTGCAATTTCCAGAAAACGGGGATGGGATCCACAGACAGCCTATATCGGTATGGTTTGGTCGGTGAAGTGACACTTAACCAATTACACAGACGATAGTATTGACTAAACGGTGTTCACATTCGGGAGCTTGCAGTCTAAGCAGAACAGATACTCACGGGGGAAACAAGACCGACTACATAGAAAATGGCTAAGGAAAAGTCGGAATTCATTTGTAATAATCACAGACATAGGCTAATGTTTAATCATCTTTCAAGTAAACTATGGTGATAATCAGAGGCTACGGCGGTTACGCTACTTGAATTAACAATAAATAGTACGCGTTTTTATTGTGAAAAATTGCATTGTGCTTTGATACGAAAACGGGATTGGCGAGAACAAGTGTTTTGATGATTCGAGTAACACTATTGAATCAAAGAGAAACAAAATACGCTAATTGATCTATATAACTCATCAAAACCAAGTCTGCAGTAGGTTCGACATTTGAAGAGATAGATGGTAGGTAGGCTAAACTTGTTACGTGTTATTTTTATGAAATTTAGTACATTAATGTGTTTTATGAATAGTATGTTGTTGCACATGTGTGACAAAAAGTGAACACATGAATAGAACGTTACCAAAACGGGAAAGTTGATCATGAGTGTGAGGTTGGGAATCAGCTTCATATGCAAAAAGTGCTGCTGCTTGTGCTCGATGCATTCTTCAGTCAAGGCAGTTTCTTTATGGTTACGAAAAAATCTGATTAAACTCAATGCTATGAATGTTTAGGTTCATATAAAACCAAATAAGGCTTTGGTTGTATGTTGTGGGGAAGCTAGAATAAGATATTCAAAGCATGAGATCTCCATGGTGGGGGATTCGCAATACATACGTATGTGATAACTGTCGTTAAAGATTTTGGACGCCACCTATTTCTTTTGCCTCGTATTTCATAGAACAAGAGGGTGTGGGGAACGCTTATTCTGTATTGGGATTAGCAGACAGTTTATTACAGTTTACTGTAATGTTGTAGATAATGGAATGACTCATGTGACATAACGTATGTCATCATCGACGTCTTTTTTCCTCAAAGGCTTCGAGTGTGTTACCGATAATGACATCATACACACCGATGTTGTCCAATGAATCTAACCATACGGTACGCCCCATCCTATTGATAATCACCGTCAAAGGTATGATCGATGTCATCATGCATTTTCTGTGCATCGATAACAAATTGGGGTATTGGTGCATGAACAGTAAAAAATACGGGTTAACACCCACCATCATGATTGTTTGCATCAAAGAAACATGGTTATGTGAAAATCTACGTTAACCAGTTGAGATAGTGTTATGATGGGATGGCCAAAGCGGATATGCAGTCATTGCATTGCTTAATATCAAACATCGAGCCACTTCTTTTTTAATTAATTTATTGCTTCCGCTTTTTCAGTCTACTCCTTTAAGCTGCTGCGGAGGGGATTCCCGGCTAGTCGACAGGTTCAAAACTTCTACAGTAGGGAATCATCCTCGTGGTGATCCTATTTTTGATCTTCGTATGGGCGAGCGTTTTTTCATACAACTGGCAGATGAGGAGAAGGAATGGGACCTGCAATGATAATCTTTCCGCTGCTGTGCATCGTTTGATACAGTACATTTTCGTATGTGTGTCACCTGCGGTTCGAAAGATGTGTTATGAGGGTCCCCCCAACTTTAACAACTTTCGCATAGAGATGAATTTTTTTGACCGTGGAGACTACATTTCAAGGATAGTTGAAGAGAAAGAGCAAGCGAAATGAAAACATTTTTCTGCGTGGGATGATGAGATGTATGCTGGCTGTATGCTTGGGATAATAAACATGTCATTCAACAGTACTTGCGAGAGAAACATGTTCAACAGTGGGGTTCAAACACTCGTGAGAAACTCGTTTGGTTCATATAGACTCGAAACTTTACTCACTAACGCAAAATGAATAAACGAAATGAGAGTGTCAAAACTATCGAGTATGCTACATAGCCGGGGGGAGAGGGCTGGCTGCTTCACAGGATAGCGTATCGTATGATGGACCTGTAATGTGGTAAAGTAATACTTGGCTTTCTAATAAATTCATTGTTCACATGTCAGATACAAAGCAAACATGGGCATGGTGTAAAATGCTTGAAAGAAAAAGAAAGCGAGATGCAATGAGACGTTGCTCAGTTGCAGGACCATGACAATGCCATCAATTTCATGTGCGCTTGGCTGGGGCTGGGAATGGGATGGGATGGGATGGGATGGGATGGGATGGGGAGCGGTTACAAATGCAAATTCAATTACCACATGCTTTTGGCATATACATTTAATGAAATCGTGGGCTCTTTGACAATGCTGTTTCGATTTTCGTTGTCACTTTTTTGATTTTCACAGCGTTTGAGAGTAAGTAGTATAGTAATAGTACGGTGACTAACCCTAAATAATCCCAACAATGCCCTGCCGACTAACCCTAGATAACTCTATGTGATTCTATATCAACAACCTATATCAACCCTATATTTACCCTAGCTAACTCTATATTAACACTAGCTATTTCTCTATATTTACCTTAGCTAACTCTATATCAACCCTATATAATCTATATATCAACCCTATATAATCTATATATCAACCCTATATAATTCTATATTAACCCTGACCGTAACCCTACGCTACCCAACATACCCCGTAAATTCTCGTGTCCCGATTAAGAAGAACACTAGACACCGATTAGTGATGGTGTATATAATAATAACAAGGGTATCCTTTTATCTTCATATTGTTTACATTCGTCATTGTATTTATTTGATTTTATCACATTCCTATGCACTATTTTTTCAAATTCACATCCCACGTATTACCAATTATTTATACATACGAATACATCAAGGTACATAATTTATCCGCATTCTCTACTTTATTCAATAGAGAACATCACTTTTTCCCATTTGTCTAATTAATTTTCAATTACCGTCGCACACCCAGATGATTGCCCCTACCCTTTTGAATTTTTTTCTCTCTTAATTTAAATAAATAAACAGCCAAATTTTACCGTTTGGAAATACTCCTTTTGAGACTGACACAACTCAAACGAAAACAGGATACTTTTGTCTCGCACGGAGCAAGTACACCGTCAACGACAACGATAACAAATACGGCGATAAATCAAAGAAGAATAGCTAGTCGGTTAACACGCAATATTTTTACTATCCAATACTCGACTGTATGATAAGAAAACATCTGTCGGATATATCGTAAGTATGGAAGAGGATAAATAAACGTTACGTGCTTGTTGGTAAATACTAATGCACGACTATGTATCAATCAATACTGCAACTTAACTCTCTTTTCTTCCCCCCGCACTCGTACTAACTTTACTTCCCTTCTCTTGCTTAACCAACTCCAGTCAGACAGGAAAGACTAAACAAACTACTAAAATCATACTAAATACTACTATACACATTATACACCCCGTCGCTTACAAGAAACACTCGACAAACTGTCTTCCTCAAACATAACCATACTCACCTACCCCCATTACCACCATCACCCTTCTCATATACAATGATGCAATCTCCCTCGTCAATACAAGACTTTCCTCATGCTCCACCGAATCAACCGTCCAAACGACGATTCGACATTGGACCAGACTTAATCTCTGCTCACCTGCAGCAACAACAACAGCAACAACAGCACCAGCAGGAACAACTACAACAGGAACAACTACAGGAGCATGCAACATACGACGACCAACCGCCCAGCAAGCGACAAAAGCCTGGTATGGCTACTAGTTTTTTATACAAGCTGACTGAATTGGCTGCTTACACGTCGGCCGTTGCCGCAGAGGCATATCAAACTATAACGGGTCCGGCAGAGAAACAGAGAAGTAACTCGTATAGCGAATATCATGATGTGATGCAGATTAAAGCTGATGACAACGAAATGATGGACGTTGACAACAAGAGAAATGTCTGGGCTTCTGTCAATAATGTTGATGATGAAGAACCTCCGCCGCCATATGATAGTTCGTGGAGAATGGTAAGTTGAACGGAACTTGTAAAGTGTTAGAAAGTGTGTATATATATGTGGCGGGATTGTGAAAAGAATTGTAAGGGATATTGGGATTGCGCAAGATTTATTTGGGGAGGTGATGTGTGTAAGAGAGCTAGTTGGTGGTGTTGTCGACGTAGTTGGAAATTGAATCGGCGCATGGTCACTAAACATTCTATTACAGAGATGTTATCACATATCTCGATTCCTGTTGTATAAATCACGTTATTATGACTTGGTCAAAATTCAGCTCACACCCTTTCCTCTTTCGCACATTTTTTTAGCCTTCTCCCTCGGCTCAAAACCTACCATCTACAGTTGATGCCTCTTCTCCATCAAGAGTTCAGTTCAATACTCCCCAACCACAATCCCGCCGTCGACAAATTCGCATTCGCCGTGGGACTCGCCGTCCTCTTCGTCGAAAATCATCTTCTCAAGACCTTCGTGAAAGCTCGGTTAAATTTGATGACGAAGATGACCTATTCTTAAAATTCAACTGCAAGCTCGCAGACATGATTGCAGAAGGTAGAGCAGCATTGACTAGTACGGTTGATGTGACAGAAGTAGAAATGATGATGGCCGAAGAACGAGAACGAGAAGAAAAGATAAGGCGAGATTTGGGAATACAGACGCCGATATCTCGGAGACGACGGACGGGCAGTTCGAGTAGTGACATCGATTACTTTGCAGCTTCGCATATCGACAATACATCGTCACCTGTTACGTACACTTCCCCGAGCACAGTTTCAGATTATAGCTACTCTTCGCTTACTTCTTCGCCAATATCATACACATCCAGCGGGTTTTCTGGATTGAATAGTAGTTCGCCGGCATCTGCGTACTCTGCATATTCAAATTCTTATTCGTCATCAACGGGCAAGTTTGATCGAATAGCGGGGAGTAGCTTGGGAAGCCGTTCATATTCGAGCAGTACTGGAGCTTATGGAGAGTTGAAGTATGGAGAGTCGAGATATCGAGAGCCGAGGCTCAGTAATCCACAAGCCTTTACTTATAAAGAGAATACATACGGGAGCGGAATGTACAGTAATCGGTATTATTAAGGTTCTTTGGAGAATGAAATGTTTATCTTTTGTATTAGAAAAAAATGTCGTTTATTTCATGCTGTACTCTGTGTTGGTCGATTAATTTGATTTGATTTGATTTGATTTGATTTGGTTTGGTTTGGTTTGGTTTAGAGTTGTTGTTGTTGTTGGTTTGTTGTTCTTCCTTCCCCTTTGTTGTTGATGGAACTTGGATAGATTCTTAGAATTTTTCTTATTGTTTATAATTGATTTCGTTTTTTTTTTCTTGTTTAAAATTATTTTGTTTCAAGTGAAAATTTCTTCAGTGAAGGAGGGTAGATTGGGAGTGGGAAGAGGAATGGGAGTGAAAGAGTGAAAGAAGACTGGTTGTTGGGTTTGTTGTTCGTTGGTTGATCGATTTGAGGGGACAAGTATACATAGGATGAGCGGGGGAAATTAGAAAAAAGAATTTTTTTATTCGAATGATTTTTTCGCCATTAAAAATTGCTGTTTCAAAAATTTCTTTCGATCTTGTCTTTCCTTGCCGCTGCCAATATCATTTGGTTCGGTTTATTTTATTTTACTATACTTTTATTATACCATATTTCTTGTTTCATATAGAGACTTGATGTCTTGATAGATATTCCTGTACTTTTTAATTTTCCTTGATTATCATCCACTGGCACATTGATTGTGAAATGGATGCATATATAAAACAACCATGTTTCGGAGGGGTATACTATATAACATAATAACAACTTTCTACGTAATAATACCTTTTCTTACCCATCGTTTTTTTTTTTCATTCACCCTCCAAACACTTTTATAGTGCATCTATATCCAAAGTTGTTTATCCAATTTGTCCACCATCCCATTTTACCTCCACCCTTTTGATGTGCTAGAGAGAATAATAATGGACAATAGGACTATATCTCTTTCTTTCTTTCTTTCTTTCTTTCTTTCTTTCTCTTACTCTTTTTATTCAGCATATTTGCTGTATCTGTTATATATTTTTGTTATAATAGTCAAAGTATACAACAAAACATGTCATTCTTTTCTAAAATTGATATATCATACAAAAAGATTTTTATTTGTACATACTTTCCCCCTCATTATCTACAATACATGATTTTTTATTTACTTGGGTTCCTCCTTCATTTCTCTTTGTCTTTTTGCTCAAAATGTTTTTGCTTTTCGTTTTTAATAAAATTCCACGCAAAACTTAATTTTTGACCATGTCGATTGTGTGATGCGAGGTGCAAGTGGTTGGGCGACTTGGCAAAGTGAAAAAATGACGTAGCTACTATTATTTTTATTGTTAATTTTAATCGATTATCGTCATCATAGCGATGTAGGTTTCTTTTTCATATACGTGAGTTGTCAACGTTATACGAAGAGTTCAGTTGGTCATATGACTATCATAGAGAATAATATACAAACACAATATATAAAATATTATTTCGTCAAACAAAAAAAACCCCAATAAAGGCGATTACTATTTTCTCACTACACTTCCCGTCCCATGCCCTGTCAGCAAAGCACGTTTCAATGACGCACGGCATGTTCATCGAACATCTATCTACTTAATTAATTTGACAGGCGTTATATGACTTGTCGTTTTTTTTTTTTTTGCTCATGGCACAGACATGGTGAGATCAAGAGAGAGCGGGAGGCGTGGAGAAAAAAAAATAAAGAACATGCAAGGTTCTTTCTCTGACTGCTGTTCCGATATTGATCATGTGGACATTCATTGATGCAAGCTGTCGCTATTTTTGTTCAGCCAGTTTTATCTTTATGCACGTGCTTGTTACAGAAAAGAGATGGGAGATGGGACAAAAAGCATATGTGAGATATATTTAGAATGTTGATAGTGATAAACGTAGTATAATTATGGTTTATCTTGATATGCAAAGTTTTCTTTGTTACAAAGCGACGAAGATACCGTTCTCTGTCCATTGTTCATTGATATTGTGTTACTTGCCAAACTCGTGGTTGTCCTCCCTCAACGCATGACTATGCATCCTAGTATAATGTGGTAGTTTACTAATCAGGCAAGTATCCGATCCACACTGAGAAGTTGGCGTAATTTCATATTGTCACACCGATACCATCGAAATGTCACCGATTGTTGTCTATTATTGTTGTATTGTTGAAAACGCCCAAGTTACACAACTGAATTTTTCAATGAATACAATATCATATGCACGCACATAAGGTCAGTTTATACAGAGTCTAAGCCATTTTCAACACATACCGTTATCGGTGTATTGAGGTGCTGTGATTCATGCAGTGTGAAAATTTTATGGGTCTACATCATGATTTCACGTGTTGAAAATAAACAAAGACAAATAAAAACGAGGATAAAACTAGTAAGAATCACGGCAAAGCAGGCTTGATTTATTTTTGGAACAATCGGAAGAAGAGATGAAAAAAAAAAATCGAGCGTAAGATGGGTAACCGATGGGTAACGGGTAAGACAATGGGATCTCGTTCGCTTTTCATGGTTCACTTTTTTTTTTCCATCACGCCACACACATTGGGCACAATTTTATTTTCCACGCGAAGTAGCTGATTGCAGTGATTATGCAGCTGCAAGCGAAAGCGCCATCAGGTGACTGTCAAAAGAACTTTGATGCCAAGTGATGATAGTAAAAAATAATAACCGTTTTATTAATTAATAATTGTCAATTGTTAACAAATGCTTGGTCGTGTTACGCATTCAACAGGTATCAAACTAGTTTTCTATGGAGGAACACGGGAAGCAATGCATGTATGTATGCAGGTATTCAATGAAAAGAATGCGGAAAGCGATAATAGCAAAAAGTGTTACGGGTATGTAAAGTAACTTGGTAAATTTTGGTACAACGCGGTATTTTAATAGGTATAACAAGTTGAAAGTGTTATTTATAGATTAACACAATTTTGTTTGTACATATATGGATGAAAGTGTCATATAACAGATATCTGTTAATTAGTGTTAATATAAATTAGTTCCTTTGCGATAGTTAAAAATGTTATGAGAACTTGTATATATCAACATGCCTATTCTCCAAATTTGGGTCACATGTTTTTGTAGTAAGCATTCCAAGTAGATATAGTCTTAGCATCACACACTAATTAACTGTCCGACTTGCGACATTTTATTGTTATGAAAAACCCTTAATTTTACACATTCGAGAATTATTATCATAAGCGGATCTGCAACACCTTTTAATGCCGATCATCTCGAACCCTTGCCCACTTTCTTATTCGGACTAGGGGAATTGGTGGGGGTGGGGAGTAACGGTTTATTTACGGTTTATTTTACGGTTTATTCATGGTTATTATAGTCAAGGGTTTTTATCAAAGATGTAGAAAGATGCAGATAAACGGGCATTCGGATATGCGTATGTAAGCGAGTGTAAGCGAACGCACTCTTTACAGAACATGCAATGTGATACTTGTGCGAGTAATTAAAGTTTAGTCACACTATAATAATAAGTAATGACCTGCCTGCCCTTAGTATTAGTCATTACCCTTAGTATTTATCAGTCATTACCCTTACTCTTACACCCTTACTCTTACACCCTTACTTACTCTTACACCACCCTTATCTTACACCCTTACTCATTTTAATTTTACCCCATAACAGCAGCCCAACCCTGCTTGACTACCCCACCCCCCAATTTCCTTGTTGCCCACTCCCACAAAGTTCAATTACATCACAATTATATATCCACTAAACTGAACTTGTGCGATTCTCACATGTAAAAGCATGCAGTGCAAAGATGAGGCTGATTGCAGCCTTGTTTGAAACAATTCATTCAGAACGTCAAAAGATATTGTTCTCGTCTGTCGTAGCGCCATTTCCATGTTCACTCTTACGTAACTTGCCAGATTACTTGTTTAATACGTGTTGTGTATGCGTATGTGTACGTATATGTCTATGTGTATGCCTATGTGTATGTGTATGTGTATATGTATATGTATGCATACATGTCTTTCCAATGGAAAGTAAAAGAGAAAGAGGCGTAGGAAGTGCGTGTGTTAATTGGTTTAGAACCCATTAAACCATATAGAGAACATTGTCGGGGCTGTGTCAATCGACAGGATATGTGTGTCGCATAGTCTATTAGTCTATGAAGGGTTCCGGATGGATGGCCTGCCACATAAGTTACTTGTACACGTGTATGCGCATGGTTGTGCGTGGTTGAGACGTCACGTGAAATACATTAAAATATGTTAAACACATTAT
Organism: Paraglomus occultum; assembly: GCA_910592205.1. Taxonomy (NCBI): domain Eukaryota; kingdom Fungi; phylum Glomeromycota; class Glomeromycetes; order Paraglomerales; family Paraglomeraceae; genus Paraglomus; species Paraglomus occultum. The sequence continues at coordinate 27,584 of CAJVPJ010000138.1, forward strand.
CAGTTATACTGTAAAGTACATACATACATACATACATGATACGCAAGTTTCATTAACAGAAAGGATTACAAAACTTTAAAGAATAAAGCTCTTTCGCATAATAACGTTTGTCTTCCCAGTTTAATAGTTTTCACGATGGCCATCTCCTTTGGCATTTTCATACGGATTACATAATTTTAATATAAGGCATTTCGTGCATTTTAGGTTTCATGCTGTGCACGTTTCATGTCAATTCAGGGCAAGTCCCCATCCCATTCCTTTCCCCATCAACACTTCCCCGTACCCTTTTCTTCCTTTCAAATATTCCCACAGATGGACTTTTAAACAACGACAAGATAAGCACTGCATATATGTTATTAAAGTATTCTTTTTTTTTTTCCTTGTTTATTTCCAAGTTTTCTTTTTTTTTTTCTCTGTTTCTCTGTTTCTCGTCTTTGTGACAAGTCGAATAATGGAAAAAATAAGCCTATTTATAATTATGATGTGATTGTATATATAATGTGTATATATATGTAAGAGAGAGATTTGTATATAGCAGAGTGCTAAAAACGTAGAAAATAAAAAAGGCATATCGTGTGAAATAAAATAGAATTACAGTCTTGTACATAGTCAAAACATAAATGTTAAGAAATACTTAATACTGATTTCTTCTCTATCAGTCTATATAAAAAAATACAGTACTTGAATAAATGTGGGAGGGGGTGTGTTTATGTCTAATGTCATTAAAAAGTGTATATGTTAAATGTGTACAATATAATAAAGCCGGATCCTGTCCTGCATGAGTCGTATTTTGTGTATTACTTACTACTGGCCAAAAGAAGACCAGCAGATGGCTTATTGTGCTTGGATGAGTGGAGGTGGTGCAATTGATTTGCGTCGTGACATTAAGAAAAGCGGAGGGGGCGAGGGTGGAGCTACGTATGAGTCTTCCTCGTCTTCGTCGTCATAGTCTGTATCTAAAATAGTTTAAATTATATCCTGTTAGCAACTGATGTAATAAAGAAAATAACGATTAAGCATGTTTAAGAATTGTGTCCAAGGGACTTACCAGATAATTCAGGCGGTGGCTGATGTGTATCATATTCTGTAATCATCGAAAAAGTAATACATAATTTTTCATTAGAATAAAGGTCGCACAAATATGTTGGATTCAGAGATTCGGAATCAGATAAGCTTACCTTCAAAATCATTCTCAAAACCGGTCTCATCGATAGCCTCGATTATTTCTTCGGCTAGATAAATAAAAAAAAGGAATTGATTGTTAGGGACATTTTCATGATAGACAACCCCGAAAGGTAATTATTATTTATATACTACTTACAAGATATGACCGAGCTTATCGATGGTCGCGGATCGTAGCTTCTGTTTGTTGGTGTTGGTAGATTAGGATAAAGCAATAATCTGCTTGTATATGTTGCAAAGAGATGCACTTCAGGAGGTGCAGCTGGGAATCGTGCGTTTGTTATCGGGGATGCCAACATGTTCTCAAAGGAACCAATGTCGTCGCAATCATTAACATTCCTTGCCGTGAACTCTCCCATGTCCAACAACATTCGCTGATAATCATAAGGCGCCAGCAGAATCTCTAATATTTCCTCGACGTCAGGTCGATTTTCAGGATTAGCGTCCCAGCATCGAGCCATCAATTTCTCATAAAACAATGGAGTGCCAGGAACGATAGCCTCTCTGAACCCACGACAAATCTCCAAGGCAAGAGAATGATCGTGCGGACGATCTGCGAACGGCGGACGACCGGAAGACAATTCCCACATGATGAAAGCGAAACTGTAAATGTCTGCCTTTTGTGAGAACATTTCTCCAGCGAGTACTTCGGGGGCAACGAATGGTAGCGATCCATATATTCCACGTGGTTCAGACGGGTCGGATGGACCGCATACACTAAAGTCGGCTATGTTGGCTGTTGCGAATTTGAGAATGTTGCCGCTGTGAAGATTTTTGTGGAACGAGCCACTCTTGTGAATATGGGTGAGACCCATTGCAATGTTGCATAGAATGTCTATGATGTCGTTCCATCGTAATGTTGCCATGTTACGTTGAGCGTATGTGCGGATGTCGCCGTCTTCTGCATAGTCCATGACCAACATGTATTCATCATTGTCTTCGTTGCGAGTGATTCCATGACAATGGACAATGAATCCGCTTCCCTCTAGCTTGAGACTGCCGTGGCGTTTAAACTGTTGCAAAAGATTGACAATGAGAATGTTGATGTGTCATCTAAGTAGTCATGTGATTATAAATTTTTTTTTTGTTACCCCATACCAACCTCATCGATAAAGTCCTGAGAGAGTGTTTGAGAGTTGTGTAGTGATTTGAGAGCTACGGTAAGTGGCTTCTCGACAAAAGTTTTTCTTTTAGCATCCCAGACTCGGTTGCTGCTGTTTATCCATGTAGCAGAATAGACGGTGCTAAAGCCGCCCTTCTTTACGAATTTGATATCAGAGAATTGTTCAAAGGGAATCCATTTCATGTGATGACGCCAATCACTGCAACCAATGAGATGCAAGAGATAAGCAAATGATAATGACATAAACGATGATTCGATTATATAACATGACTGGATATGGTAATAGATATATAATATAGAGTGCGCCTCATTTGGAAACTTACGGATTCATTAGTTGAGTTTCTTGAATGTAGCTGTCGAGAGAAGTGTTTCCGGTGGTCCAATTGCCAAATTCATTAATCAGTCGCATTCCTTCTTCCCATTTCCAGTCGTCTATATCAGAAGAGTAGTCGCAGTCGTTGTTGTCGTAAGAGTCCTCTCCCCGTAGGAAGACGGAATAATCGTCTACTGCTTGAGCCATCATCTTTGTAGAGAGGTTGTATGTAATAGTAGCAATAATATTATACAAGAGCTTCTCACTGTGTTGTATGTACAAGAGGAGAGAAAAGCACTGAACAGAATAGAATGAAAAAAGTGAGGAAAAGCGAGACAGGGATGGCTGCATATATATATACGAAATAAAATATACTGACGTACATAATTTTAATTGATGATAACAAGGATTTTTTATTGACAGATGTAGTCATTGTATAGAATGGGGTTAATTCAACAATATAAATTAAACTATTTTTTTATATTTTGTGTTCAATAAAGAGGCGTTATCTCCTTTTATTTTTCTTTCTTTGTGTTTTTGTTTGCCGTCATTTGTTACCTTAAGCATGTGCTTTGTGTCACATTACACTTTTTTGACAGTCCCGCGTATTACTATAAAATTAATATTAAGTATATATGTAATAGAAAAGATGGAGAGAGATATAGTAGAGTGAGAGTGAGGTGAGGTGAGAACGAGTGAGGTGAGAGAGAAAATAAAGAGAGAAAAAAAGGGTAGAATGAGGATTGTGAGATTAGACTGCTAGCGCAATATTGATATTGTTCAACAATGACATGCCTATTCGAATTAACTTGTATTGTATGTCGGGTGGCGATGTTGGGCCTTGGTTGCTTTCGGACGAGTATGACAACGACCGAGCAATAACAATGAGAACGATTGTCGCAAGCATATCATTTGCATCGATTGAGCTGTTGTATTCTTTCTTGTTCACCCAACAAGATCGTCTATTGTATATATTATCGCATATACAGTACACATGTACACTTGATTATGTATGATGAATATACACATCTATTCATTTGTATGTATGTATATGTATACGACATGTATATAATATGTACATTATATGTCGATATATACAAATTTAGGGACTATCGACAATTGTGCCGTCTCTTTTTATTTTGGGGGAAAGAGGTGATAATGTGGAAATCTAATCTTGGGTAATGTGATGTAAAGTATAATAGTAATGGTAATGATGATGGTTATTATTATTGCTATTATTAGGATATTAATAAATGCTTGATTATCACAGATGCAAATAGGCGATGTTTATTATTTTATTGACATCACCCGAATAAATGCTTTTATTATAAATGCGATAATTATTGTCACAAGACAAGACCTAGTTTTCTTCGCTTAAGATTAGATGCGATATGTCAGCGTGATGACGTCTAATGGGATGCAAAAATCAATGAATCTTACTGGTTGGGAAACATTAAGGTTGCATGTGCAGGAAATTCGAAACAAGGACTTTTCGGTAACCTTTTCGTCCTCGGAGCTTTCGTTGCGTTTCAAAAGGAGGTTCGGGTGTGGGAAGCAATTATACGCAAGTCGACACCTGTCAAAAAATCACACAATCTAGTGATTGCAGATGAATACTATTTATAGATAAATATCGGTACAAAGAAAAGCAGACTAGAACCGATATTGATAGATTAAAAGCGATTGTATTAATGCTATATTATATAAGCTGTATTTAATTGGCTATACCACACATCATTGATGCATACGTTCCATATAATAAAAATAAAATTATAACCTAGTCGATTTCCTATACTCATTCTTAAGCCAAACTTATTATTTATTTATTTATTAAATGCTGTGCAGGGTCTAGACGATACATCAAAGGTGTTCCACTGTATTGTATAAATTATGAATGCTCGGAACATGGACATATTCAGTGTAATTGTAATTGTAATAACATATATTTTATGTATATTTTATATATGCATGCACATTACATATTGATCGGTCGTACAGATTGAAGCGGATGTGACAGGAAATATTATTTGGGTCATTGTCAAAAAGGTGATGCTTGTCTGAAAGGGTTTCCGTTATTTACTATCCAAATCCTGTTTATGCTATTATCATGCTATTGTTCTATTGTCACTGTTTTACTATTGTCACTACGACATTGCATTGGCCATGACATTGATACGATATCGCCATCCATCATGTTTACTTGCTGCGTGCAAACCTTGTAATTATTGTTACTCCTGCTTGCTGCCTCTCTCAGTTTTTCCGCCTATGTTTGCCTTGTCCTTCCATCAAACATGCATCAGCTGCACCAGACAATAGATTCATTTTTTTTATCATAGTTAGAGTTTCTGTCATTCTAACACACTAAACCCGATATACATTATTGATATGCACTTTCAACATCACTTGTTAAAATGTACGAGTAAAGATGGAAAGTGTTCTTATCATCAAAGACCTTTATCATCTGCATAATCCTCTGAAACATTGATACTAGCATATGTTTGACACACATTCCCACAGAAAAAAAAAAAGTGACAGGTTGAGAAAAAAAAAATGTGTGGAAAATGACGATGCAATACGATAAATAAATATGGACAAGCTTATTGCTGATAGGCTGCCTGTCAAGTGGCCGTACTTGGAGCGTAACAAAGAGTACATACATCACTTTCATGCGGAATGAGCAAGTACAACCCATTTCATCTGTTATCTATAACATTGCATCGTACGAAATCGTACAAGTGATCAACCGTACAAACGTGTTTGACATCGAGTACTCTGTCGATACGAACCTCTTTGGTCAATTGTGCATCTAACGACTTTTAAAAAACTTGCACTCCCACACACAGCAAGTTCACACACTATACAATTCACAAAATCCCTTACCAACACACCGTTCTCTCGTCATCTCAGAACCCCTTTTTCCTTCTCTCTTTCCCATTATTATTTTTTTTTACGACTAACCATATTCACCCCTCTGATCAGCTTCTGGTTCAAGAGATTGTCTGCATCCAGTAGAAACACAGCAGCGGAGACATTCTATTTTCACTGCAGAACCTCCCTATCATCTCCCTTATTACTAAGCCCACAGACCATATCACACATAATGGGTGGGAAGATATATGCGTAGGACGAACAAACAAGAACAGTTATCCGCTCGAGTGAAAATGAACAGGGGGGAGGGAGGAAAATGAGATGTTCTATTCTAGATTTCATTATTTCAAGTCGGTTACATGCACACAGTAGCTTGTATTACACACTAATTATATCATACGCAGTAATCATCCGTCTACTAAATTTTTTCTCATTGTCTAAATCCATTGTTCCAAACACCAGTTTTTGTGATCCCCCGCTGTCATCTCTCATGAATGGTACTCTGAATGAGGCTTGTGAGAACAAATGGGAGTAAAGAGAGGGAAAAACAAGGGGGTCTTTTGAACGTAAACGAATTTTTAGCTAGCAAATTATGTAAAGTGAACAAAGTTCTGGGGGGAAAAGAAAAAAAAATAGACGCACATGGGACAGGGGAGAGAGTGGGGGGAAAGTGGAGTGGGAGAATATGTGTATTATGTGTATTATGTGTATTATGTGTATTATGTGTACTATGTGTATATGTGATTATGTGTGTCTGCGTATAATATGTAATTATGTGTGTCTGCGTATAATATGTGATTATGTGTGTCTGCGTATAATATGTGATTATGTGTATATGTGTGTATGTGTGTGTATGTGTATATGTGTGTGTATGTGTTGTATGTGTTATGTTGATGGTGCGAGTGTTGTTGTCAAGAAAAAAAAAAGGCAGCATCGTAATCATTATTAAAGTGTGTGAGACAATAGATACTGTATACCGTATATGCTTTATTTGATCACATTTGGGGAAAGTAATGTTAAAACTTTTGTGTTGTGTCAACTGTCAATGTCAAAATCGATTGTCAAATTGTTTGGTTGTTACATGAATGATCAAAGTAAATGCAATGTTATCTAAATAAATAAAAAAAAAACTTTTCTTTTTTCTTTTTTTCTCTTCTCCTTAATATTTAAAGCTACACACAACCCTAATTACAATAGTCTCCTTTTTTTTTACGACAAACCTTTCAAGAAGCAATAGCAACCCAACCCACACCTTCCTTTCCATATCTATCGATCATCCTCAAATTGCCCGCCGTACTACACAACTGACATTTAACGTGTGACATTTGACACCCCGCCTGTACTACTTTGACCCCCCAAATTCCCAACGTTTTCAGTAATGCCAATGTATTTCCCCACAATCGAGAATGAGATGAAATTGTTTCCCTAACAAACAAATCACAAACATGCACAACGGAGATGTCGAACATCAGGAACAGGTTGGGAATGATTTTAGGAGGGAAATGAATTATAAAATGTGGAATGTGTAGAGAAAAAACTGCGAGCGAGAAAAAATGAGCGAAAAAGTGTGAGCATGAGGAATAAAAGAGAAAGAATTAATAAAAACATACGGATAACTAATTCATTATTGGATACCCCAAGCATAGATTGTTACGGATATGTAATTCAAGTTAGTACATGTTTGTTTGTATTTTGACGCCTGCTGTCATAAAAATCCGGTATTTTGAAACACTTTTTTTGCCGTTGTTGTGGTAAACAATTACGAATGGCGGCAACTTTAGGGGTTGATGTCAATGAAAAAAAAATGGGCGGGAAAACCGATGCATGCTGTCAGGCTAAGAATAGCTGCAAGAGGGGGGAAAAAAATAAAGGAAAAAAAAAAAGAAAAAAAAAGGAAAAAAAAAAAGAAAAAAAAGGGAAAAAAAAACTTTAAACAATAAACAAAGGTTGTATATTTTTACACTAGACGGTTGTTACAATGATTGTTGGCTGAGAAAGTGGGGAAGGGGGGGGGGGAATCCAAGCTGTTTCATTTGTGACCAATTCTCCCTTATCATTCTGGCGCCAAATTTTTATTTGTCTTACAAACCAAACTCTTTTAAAATAATGAATATTTTATACTAGAGTTTTCTGATGTAGATGATCTCGTTGTGTTTGTCGGCACAAAAACTTTATCGTTATTCTGACAGCTCTGAATGTTATGGGGTTCAACTTGATAAGCTTTACACTTAAATGATTGTATTTACTTTCCCCCCTAATTTTATTCCCGCCATACACAACGGCAATTGCATTTTTTTATCTCCGAGAACACCGAGTATGTAGCTAGAACTGTAAGGCTCGGCGATTGTACCGCTAACGGCGAATTTATTCGTTCGAGATTACGATATCGTTCATTTGTCCCATTGGCATTTAATTAATTGTATTGGCCAATGACACGTACAAACGTGAGTTTGTTAAAGTGGGCGTAATAACTTACAACTGCTTGTGTGGACACACATAATGTGACGTAAATTATGTCTACGATAACACGCCCAATCTCGTGATCGTTGTTGTTCAATGTTGTCATGCGCATTTAACCCGTTTCTATTTTCTACGAAACAAATCTTGCCTGCGAACAATGTCATGCTCTGCGAGTGTGTTGGGCGTGGATTTTGATAATGGGTTTTACGTTTCGTTTGAGAACGATGGCAATTTTCCAAGTCTTTCTCGTACTTCATAACACAAATCCAATATTCGGCGATTGTTGCTATTGGCTGTCTTGGTCGAATGGGTTTGGGTTAACTCGACGCAACTTGCTGGTGAAACCACATCAAAAATTGACAGCTCAGTTTTGGACGTCACACCGAATTTGTGTTCTGATAGAAAAAGGTAATGCTATTAAACTCGTTAAGAAAAGGGTGTTCTGCGCTAACATGTGTGTTTTATTACGTGCTTGCCATCAGGGGAATTGTTTGCGGATATTGTATGTATTACGAACAAGTCAAAGATGACGTATAAATTATGTATGAGTTTACTCTGTAATGAAATCCCCATATTGATTGTTCTGTCTCACCTAACAGGCAACTATAACGAATAACTACGGTCGCCCAATGTAAACTGGTTAACATTTGACGCCGAGCACATGTTCGATTAACAAAAAGACATGTGGAAGTGCAGGCATTTATTTAATACTTGGGAATAATTATCTGCTTGATGAGCTTGAATGTATTAACGAATGACGCAAGTTTATAATCAGTGATCCATACAATAATATGGTGATGGACAGGGTAACTAAAGGTACTGATCAACTACAATTAATGTGTGATGTCATAAGCATGTGTTTAACAAGTTCGTTTGTCTAGCCCAATTAGATTATGCCGAGTGGTAATAACGGTTAGACACTCGATAATAAAACAACCTCGCAATTCATTGAGCAAAAGAAATGCTAGATCTGAATTCACATGGAGAGAATTCATTCCTTTACAAAGGTGCTATACTAAATTTGTGTTCCGAGGTGATAATTTCTGAGAGTCTACGCGTTATCATCGAAAATCATTCGACTGCAAAGTAAAGAGAAACGCAATGCTCAGACTCGATGAATATCGTATTTCGGTAACGATTATGGTATTCGTCGAGATCAGAGACTATAAAGCGCTTCTACGACAAGTATTTTGTGTGTTTATCCTGCACAATACTTTACATGAGTAAATGAATCTTGCTCTTTGACTAATACTGATCGCTCAATAAAACAATGCCGAGAGTGAATATGCGTGTAACATAAGTCTTCTCATGTGATTGAAGAGATCAGATCTTACCCATCGCTTAATATCTTTTGTCTCGCTTTGCTCAACACATACAATGCCACTCGCTGCAGTTGCACAGTATTGTGGTACGGCAAATGTTGCCGCCAACATTGAAATATGCTTTAAACTTATGAGAGATGCCGTTGTCAAAGGTGCTCAGGTACAATTTATATGACGAGAAACACGATTCGATACGTCCATGATACTTTAACGTAATAACCACACGGTGAATAGATGGTATTCTTTCCAGAAGCATCTGATTTCATAGCAACAACTACCAAAGAGACAATCGAACTCACAAAGGCTCATTCAAGGTCGTTTGTTGAGGACATAAAGAAAGAAGCTAGGAATCAGAAATTATGGGTATCAATTGGAGTGCACGAACAGGTGACAATTAGATAGATAGATATGTATGTATATTTCATATATAATATTAATCTTTGTATCGTTTTTCCTCATAGAGTTTGTCTCCCAATAAAATATACAACACTCATTTGATTATCAGCGATGATGGAATCGAAATTGGCAAATATCGTAAATTACACTTGTTCGATGTTGACATTAAGGACGGTCCCGTTATTCTGGAAAGCACCAGCACTGATTATGGAGAACAAGTAATCAGCCCTATTTCAACTCCCTTGGGCAAAGTAGGGATGTCTGTATGTTATGATTTACGATTTCCAGAGTTATCAACCGAGTTGCGTAAGAGAGGAGCCGACATTCTGACGTATCCATCCGCGTTCACGATAAAGACTGGACAGGCACATTGGGGTAACTACTACTACTACTACTACTACTACACAAATTGTCAAAAAGGGGTATCGGAGATGGTATGCAGTTAATCAAACACCCTTTGTTATGTTTAGAAGTATTACTGAGAGCAAGAGCGATAGAAAACCAGACATACGTCATTGCAAGGCAAGTTAATTTACACGTTTTCAAGATTAATTTGCTATGTCGATCACTAATCTAATTGCGAATAGTGCCCATATTGGAAAGCATAATGATAAAAGAGCAAGCTATGGTAATGCTATGGTAAGTAAGATTAGAAATTGGTTTTGCCGTGGGACTATGAAGCGGTATTTAACCGCTTGCGAATTTATTTTTCATAGATTGTGGATTCATGGGGGACTGTACTGGCGAGATGTCCAGAGACTATAAAGCCCAGTTTAGCTTTTGCAGATATTGATTTGGATAGATTACATCAGGTTAGAAGAGAAATGCCAATCATGGATCACAGAAGGGTTGACATATTCACTCATTTGGCATCATAAGAAGAGTTAAATACAGAAAAAAGAACCATTTTAACGCAAATGTTAATTGTGGAATTCGAGGCGGCCGGCATCTGGATCAGACGTCGCAATGATTCTTTCTCATGAGCCCAACTTGTACACTTTGCTCAGTTGAACTTTTGCAAACGTAACCAAGTCCAAAAGCTTAAGGATAGATAGCATTTATTACATGTATAACCGATAGCATGAACCTGGACCATAATGAGCTTGGAGATTTGCCGAAACTGGGAATTGCAGGTATGGTGACAGCAATTCCTAATTGGTTACATGTTAATGTCCAATTTACAATACTAAATATAAATATATTTAATTCATTGTCTCTTCTCCCTTTTCGCCTATTACCTCTTCACTCATAGATCCATTTCTCCAAAATGCGTACATATGTACAGATATACGTTCTCGCTTTATAATAAAGCCGAGATTGCGATCAGAGCCAAATTCATGAGCTTTGCTTCATGAATTGTACGAATACGAGTTTTCGTTTCACGGCGGAAATCAGTAGAGGCCGTTGAAAAGTGCGCTGCTCAAGGTTTCGAGAGTTTGTGAAAGTAATTTTCTGCGTTATGTAACCTGACAATACAGACATATTCTTTGCCTAGAGGGAAACATGATCAGTTGAATTGAGCTTGGTGATATTTTAAAAGTAGGACCAGCGTATATGTCTAGACGCTCCTTGTGAAACCAAAGGATATCGTCAAAAGTAGCATCTCCATAGTCACCAGTGTATTCAGCACCATTGCATAAAATTGCTCCATATGGCCCAAGGGAAAGAGCAACAAGTGAGATATCGCGACGTGGGCTGTTTTCTTTTTCACCCTTTTGATATTCGTCCCAGAATGGATCGCGCGCCTCGGTCGCAAGAGATACATCAACTCTTTAGCTTTGGTTTGTGTGAACTCCTTGAATCCGGCAACCGAGGCTTGATAGCTAATAAAAAATATATATTGTTTGAATCAACAGCATTTTCAGTAGATGCAAGGGGAGGGGGTCGAATGTTTTCGTTCTATCTTGCCAGAACGTGCTAGAGTAAATAATAATAAAGCAATTGATTAATGAACCTTTTCTACTCTGTCAACTCCCTATCAATAACTCCCTTCAATGACAGACTATAGATCAAAATTGACTGTAATGATGGTCCAAAAGATCTATGCAAACCTGCAGGTAGATATTATATCAGTGCCTGCACGAAGGTAGTCCAAGTGAACGTTTCGTATCGCTTGCGGATGCTGGTACAAGCATAAAGTGCTGTGTCCGTCAGATTTTTATGATATGCTCTCTCCAGATGTGTTGCCATTCCACCATCCAACATCAGCGTTTAGGCGAACTGAGACGCTGAAGCCCTCATACACCGTGGATATAGTTTCGTTTTTAATTGGACTAACCATACTGCAGAAATCATGCATTTGTGATCTTCGTGGCATTGCATAGTAATAGTGATGATGATGCAAAAGATTTCCAAGTAGGCAAACCATTTTACTACAATAATTTCATCATAGTAGTAGTAGGTAAGATGCCAAGATATAATTTTTATATTATTTTTTTAATAATTACACAAAGATGCTGTCCTCAAATTATGTTAGCCTTTGGGGGGGGGGCACTTCCTCAACATCAGTTCTCGCCCATCACCTGTTTAATTTTTGCGTAAATTGGCTTCATTTTCTACCCTAACAATATCCTTGGTGAGATTAATGTGGTATTCGCTTTTCACTTGTACATGAAAATTTCTTTTGAAGCATAGAAAAAAAATACAATCCGTAGCCGTAGTGATTATTCTGTAAAGATGGTCATATTCTTTCCCAAAAGTGACATCAGCTTTTCGTTTCTTTCCATTGATCAGGCGAGCAATTTCGCATTGCATACCATTCTGTTGGATGTGTGGAATTAGCAACATACAGTAAGCTTACAATCCTGAGCAAACCCAATGGCGATTTGATATGGCTTCCTTCTGTGATACAAATTAATTTCTCCAACGCTGTACATGACCTGTAGATTCCTCTCCAATGAGATTTCCTTTCCGGTAATGTTTTTGAGAAGAATATTTGCAACGTTGCTTCCAACAACCGTTCCCGTAATGTAAAGGGTTCAATTTGTGAAATTTTTTTTTTCATAAATAATGAGGGTGGAGTATCGATAAGTTTCGTATTTTGCCAGCAACCCCTAGGTTTTCTGAATCAGCAAAGACATGTTAATACAGAAATGCAATATGGTTGAAGCACAGTCATTGTATTTACCCTGCTCTGCATCTTTAATTTTATTAACTAACTTGTTGCCTGACCGTGAGCAAGATTGTAAGGATAAGAAAGTAGTGTGTATTTAGTTAACCATAACCAGCGAGCTTGCTTTTTTTTGAATACATCAATATTACCATTATCGAGAAACAGCACATCTTTATCAGACTCCAAAAAAACGATTAGGAAAATATTTGACATTTTGATTTGGGGCAAGGAAAATGTTTATTGTTATTTATTCAGCTCACTACAAAATGCAAGCTTGTCGTACGGTATAACCTAACTGGGAGGGATATGCGGAATGCATTTTAAGAGGCTTTGCATGCAATGTAGCACAATTAAGGGTTGACACTTTACTTGAGAGATAAGATTTTTAATTCAACTATGTCGTTATTTGCTAACAATCCAGCCATTGCCAACTTGGTTGAATCCTCCTCGGAAAGCGAAAATAAACACTTAAGACTGGAATGGATTCCTTTCGAGGAAATCACCGACGTTGAACCAACTCAAATTGACAACGTTTACTGCGCTATTCGCAAGCATGATGACTATGAGTATGAGATTATGTTACTGTTACTTAAAAGTAGCGAAGAATGCACAGCAACACTTGTGAGTGAGTTTGCTAGAATATACTCACTTCCAACACACAAGTACAATAACAATGACAATAACTTTAGACG
>CAJVPJ010000139.1:0-41020 GCA_910592205.1 Paraglomus occultum
GCGAATATTGTTGATGGACGTTTCTACATTAAGCACAACGGATATAACAGAGCATGCCCTGGAAACTCTCAAGCAGAGTAAGATAAAAAACGTTATACTAGTTGGTCGGCGTGGTCCTTTGCAAGTAAGCATACGATTTATATAGTTTACAAGATTAAATATTAAGCTTTATTACTGATGTACAAACTGTTTCACTTATCTAGATATCTTTTACTGCAAAAGAGCTTCGAGAGATGTTTCAGCTACCGAATACTCGATTTCATACCGATGTTGACTTATTAAAGGAAGAATTCTCCAATCACGCTGGGTACATATCAACAATTCGTTCTCTTAAAAGATTGACTCAGATTCTCGAAAAGGGTATCTACAATGTTGAGGGCGATAAGTCTTGGACTCTCAAATTTTTGCGAAGCCCAACCGCCTTTGTTGCTGACAATGATTCTCAAACACAATTTGTGAAGGCAGCGGAATTTAGCGTGAATAGACTCGAGGGGGACGTCCGTTCGGCTGTTGCAGTACCTACTGGAGAAGTAGAGACCATAGAAACCGGTTTAGTAATCAAGAGTGTTGGTTATAGAAGTCTTCCAGTTGAGGGTATTCCGTTTGATAAAGACCGTGGCTTGGTTTATAATGAGAGAGGGAAAATCACAGACTCGAATGGGGAAGAGGTGAGATTGAATTGGAATAGCTCATTGTTCTGGAAATTTGTTGAAATTAATCCTATTGCCTTCAATCGCTTTGTTGACAAGTTACCGGGAATGTATGTCGCAGGCTGGCTGAAACGCGGAGCTACGGGCGTAATAGCAGCGACAATGTACGACGCGTTTGAAACTGCAGAGGTCATTATTTCAGATCTCCAGTCCAATAAGCCCATGTTGAATGGTGTTGCCAGTAGCAAAAAACCAGGCGCGACAGCAATACTGCCATTGCTTGCTCAGAGAGGCATTAGGACAGTATCCTACAAGGATTGGAAGAAGATAGAGGCTAGAGAAAGCGAGCTTGGGCAACAAAAGGGCAAACCGCGAGAAAAATTAGCTAAAATTGAGGAAGTCCTAAAAATATTGGACGAATGATCACTGGGCAAAGCTTTAATAAAAATGTTTGTGCATTACAGTTGAGAGCTTTCTTCGTACTGTGTAATTCTAAACATTTCTCACTAACGTATAAAGAAACCAACAAGCAATTAGACATTGCTCTAGTTATCGTGTAATAGGGTATGCCTTCCCCCTCTTGAGCTTGCCCCTTTTTGGATCCATTGTTCCCTCGCGAAATGCCAACACATTAAAGTTCAAGCATGGTATTACATTTGGAGGAACTAACGACAGAATGTCAAAATTCTGTTCTTCGCGATATACAAAAATACTGGCTGTATCTGTACTTCGACTATTAGAAGACAGTTTCTCCTCGTTTTTAGATATGGCATTTATATCATACTTTTTCTGTCCCCTTTTGTCTTTATCCTTGTCATTACTATCCTCGCTGTTCACTTCTAAAGCTTCTCTCTCAGACTTCTTTACTTTTTCCTTTCTATATTTCTCCTTATTCTTTTCCCCATAATCTTTTTGTCTATCTCTATTTATATCTCTATCTCTATCTCTATCTCTTTCTTTCTCCCTCCCTTTTTCTTTTCCTCTTCCCTCTCTTCCCTTCTCCCTTCCTCTCACCATCTCTCTTAATCTCTCCTTTTCCCTTACTCTTTCCCTTACCCTTTCCATTACCCTCTTTTTTGCTTTCTCTCTGTCCCTTACTCTGTCTCTGTCCCTCTCTCTTTCCCTCTCTCTCCCTCTCTCCCTCTCTTTATACTTATCCTTGTCTTTCGTTTTTTCTTTGCTCATGCGGCCGCTCGCAAGCCGCATTTGAAGTTCGACTGCCGCCGCCTTTCTCCTTTCGAAACGACGTGTTCGTGTAGAAATTTCTTGTCTTTGTTTGATACTAACGTCTTCATTTTGGTTTGGGCTTGCTATTTTAAGTTTAGGTGACGTTCTTTTGTGGTGGCGGCTCGCAATAGAAGTATAAGAGCCATTTGTGCTTCTGCTAGATATATTATGAGTGCTCAAGGCAGACGATACCCAATTCCGCCTTTTGCTCGTTTGCAATTCATCATCATACTCGTAATTTGTTATCTCTACGAAAATATCAAATGGCGGGTTTAATTTTAGAATGACGCAATATAAAACTGTTCATTAAAGATCTTACTTTGTCTTTTATTGGGCATTTGATCCGATATTATCTGTATAGACCCATCGAAGCAATTTGCGCAAACCCAACTTTGTCCCTTTTTGTGTAAGCGTACCGTGTAGTCAGGAATTTTAGGTAAATGACATGTTTGGTGATAAGACGTATGACAAGCGTCACATGTGACAAGGGAGTTCATATAGAAATCAGAACCAGCACATACGCAACAAACGGTGGCGTCGTCAATTTTCCGTATACTTTGTTGATATATGGTATTAGATTCGCCCAAGCTAGGTGTTGTATCTGACAAGCGGTTTGCCCAACCATTGCATGTATAATCTTCATACCACATGTCCTCGTCACCGTGATCGTCTCCTTCGTAATTTGCATCATAATTCTTTAAAACTCTCGCAAGCTCATCCTCCCCATTCTTGCCCTCCGCATGCTTGCAATACCCATTAGACTTGCCATAGTATCCATTTTGTCTTCTCGTGCGAATGGATTCTCCAATTGTGGAATTTCTATTTGGGCTGTCGTCCGAATCGTCCACAATTACTACTGGGTCATTTTCACAGTCACTATCGCGTACTTCTGCGCCTACAACGGTCTCAACATCTTTATCTTCTGTAAGCCCCCCGTCACCCATGTCACTTGAGTCGTCTATTATAATAGGTCCTTCTGGTTGAGTAGCGCTAGGCGACGTTCCCAGGTTCCCACGGAGAGGTGATAAGCTTCGGCTCCTGCTTCCGGTCGGCGAGAGTGATCCTGTACCCGCGGAAGACAAACTGGATTTCGACCTTGAAGACAGAGTTGTCGGGGGTGATAATGATGACATCCAAGAAGTGAAGAAGCTAAATTTCGATTTCTGTAAAATGACAAGGACGACGTTAACAAGGTGAATTTCAGCGCGAGCAACAAGCTCATTACTTACCGACAACGTCTGGCTACGAGTATGACGAGAACTGCGGAACGTTGGACTCCGGCTTCGGCGCGTTATTGTCATGCTTTGAACCGTTTTGGAGGGGGAAAGGAGAGAATTTGAATTTTTTTTCAAAAGAGTATCAAGACGTTTGGGTTTTATACCCGTGAATCTCTCCTTGTAAGACATCACGTATTACAGGCGGAATCAGGTGACTACAGCCATGAACACGTCCTGATGAAGTGATGATCATCATGCCGATCATTGTAATTCACTCTGTTCGAAGTTGGAGTAGCATAGCCCCTGTAATCTTTATTCAACCTCTAGGATAGAAAGGTCTGTAAGTTAACGAACTTTAATGGTCAAACATTAACAAGGCGTTATCTATATGCTTACTCACAAACCATTAAGTGATTTGGCTAGTATTAAATTTAGGGGAAAAAAAACCGACCAAAGCAATCAATCAGAAAATGATAATAGGATAACATTATAACTGTTCAAGAACACGCTTACGCGGCCATCTCGTGCCATTATGATGTTTCGATAGACCCATTAGCAGTTGACCTTCTCTCCGGCCATCTCTTCTGTAGTAATAGTATACTCGATCTCATGTTTGTTCGGTCCCAGTTACTTTTAGGTAATTTTACTCCTAACAATGTAAAAAACCCGTATACGTTGCACTAAAATGTTTCCGCATTAATAAAGTGATACTGCGGAATACTTACGGTTGTCTAGTTTGAATCTCAAAGTATATGTTCAATACTCAAACAACTGATAATTGAATATGCCAAAGCACGAGTTCCTGACGCCGAAGGCTATAGCCAACAGAATAAAGGTACCGTTGTCGACTGAACTGGCTTGTCGCATATTTTCAGTTTTGGGCGATCTGATCTAATCGTTGAATTGTTCGGTCGTCTATTAGGCAAAGGGCCTTCAAAAGCTACGTTGGTACTGTCAGATGTGTCAGAAACAGTGCCGTGATGAGAACGGTTTCCAATGTCATATACGTTCGGAATCTCACCAACGTCAAATGGGTTTGTTTTCTGAGAGTCCAGAGATGTATATGCAAGGATACTCAAAGGAATTTCTAGACGATTTTATAAAGTTGCTTTCGCGCAGGTATTACCTTTATTGTTTGCGAAAAAATTTCGATATTTTGAAAATTCTAACATTCAATATAGAAGTATGCCCAAATCCTCACCGAGTCGCCTTCTCCGTAACTTCGTTAAAGATGGGGAACAAAGCGAGTTCATGCGAATCTCGTATATCAAGAGTACATATCTGATAGGCATCATTTGCACATGAATGCCACTCAGTGGGAGACTCTAACAGACTTCGTCAAATATCTTGGGAAGCAAGGTATTTGTGCTGTCGACGAGACGTCGAAAGGATGGTTTATAGCTTGGATTGATAACAGCCCGAAAGCGCTTGCGCGACAGGTAAGCCTTTCCGGTTTCTGTTTATTTTACTTTTGAATATAATCCAGTAAAGCTTGATGCAACGTTGATGAAAATAATTAGGAAGCAATATTGAAAAAAGAACGCCAAGAACAATTAGACGAAGAGCAGTCACGAAGAATGATTGATGAACAGGTCGAGAGAGCAACAAAAGAAGCTGCCGCTTCTGGCATGTTGGAGAAGGTAAGAGGAATATATTGATGATACGCATCGTTAAATAATCTCACATTGATATCATTTTGAATTCTCCACTTCCAATCAGCTCTCCGAAAATTATACAGAACTAAAACGAGAAGCAGAAGAAGAGAAAATAACGCTAAACATCTCTGCTACAATCTCTTCTACTCCAGCATCCACAATTACCGCTTCCTCCAACTCTTCTACAACTCCAACTTCTACATCTGCCACACCGTCGCTTTCTTTGCAGAAACAAACACAGAAGAAATCACTTAGTGCGCTAATCAAAGAATCTAACATACAACCGCACAAGCCCCAGCCTCCGAAAGAAAAGGAACAGAGAAAACTTACAGCCATGGAACAGATAATTCTTGAGGAGACAGAGAGGAAGAAGAGGTTGGCAGATAGAGCGATTAATGGGAAAAAAGGAGAATGGAGAAGAGATGAAGGACGAGATATAGAAAGGAGGAACAAACGGAAAGATGAAGGACGAGATATGGAAAATAGAAAGAAGAGGAGGGATGAGCATAGAGATAGAGACAGGGATAGAGATAGAGACAGGGACAAGGGCAGGGATTGGAGTAGGGATAGAGATAGAGAGAGAGGTAGGGATAAAGACGGAGATAGAGACAAAGATCGAAGAGGTGATTTAAAGGAAAGACGATTGTTGGGGTAATTGTGGTAGTAATTGCATGTTATCTAAACATTCCCGAAACGTTAGCAGGTTGAAGAGTCATATAGTAACTCTTTTAAACGAGACTATATATCATTCAAAAATAGTGTCATATGTTTAGACTGGATAACGTGAATTACTGTACCTCATACCGATGGTCATGACTCTGCATGTTAGTACTGTTAAGACTTGCTTTCTATCAAAGTAAATCTATGCAGATGTGATCACATTATTATTATCGTACGATTACTAAATTTCAATGATTTTCGTATTGATTAATACTAAGTGTCAATGTCAGAGAACCTTTTATTTGTAAAAGCAGGCAGGCCATTGTCGGCATTTTGGTCTTCATTCCAATTATGGATGAATTGTGTTTTACTTTATTTTTTTCAGTTTATAATTAACTGATAAATTAGACAATTGATCTTCCAAACGCAAATATCGGTTTTGATATCTTTTCTACAAACTAACTCAACAGAACACAATAGCCGAACGAGTATTAGGCACATGTTAAATTACTTATGCCATGTTACGTGCCTTACGAGCATTTATTATATCTGGTTTATCCTTCTTCCCAAAAATTCCATTAACAATACTCAGATTTGCTTCTTTTTCCTTATTCATATCTGTAATAAGTGGATCAAACTACAGAAAGGAATAGTGAGTAAGTATTCGCCACGACAATAGCTTCCTCATCCTTATTGGATTGTCATAGAGAAACTGATAAAGCCTACCTTCCGTTTCACGCCCTTCATTTTAGGTTCTCCTTTTAATGGTTTATCAAATCTTCCAAGGCTTGCTGTTGCAGTTTTACTTATTGATATCTTTTTCGTTAACTCTTCCTTCTTCGCCAATTTTTGGTCAGATCCCCTAGTAGCACCCCTTGCGGCTTCCTCCAGGTTTCTCATATGTCTCGTTGCATTCTTACGAACCCTTTCTTTCTTGTCCGCTCTCCTCTTCGCAAATTGATCTTCGTAAGGATCTTAGGAAAGGAACATTAAAGTTAATAGCGGAATTCAATCTTAAATAAATCATGTCTGAAAAGGAAGGAAAGGAAGAAAAAACTTTTTCTTCTATTATACCGGCATTCTGAGGAACAGGTATCAACCAATTGTTTATTCCATCATCGTTCGCACCCTTATATCCCCATCGGGGCACCCAGTCACCAGTAGCCTCATCAAAGACTTTACGTGACTTCTTGCGATTCTGTATGCCTTTAAGTTTGGCAAATTTCTCCCATCTTGTCAATGGTTTCGGCTTCGGAACCTGGAAGAAGCAAATGTGTAAGTAACTGTCTAAATTAAAGAACGAGGAACAAAAGCGTAAATAACTATAATTTGTCAAACATGATTAATTAACAAATAGAATGACGAAAGTGTGTACGCAAAATCCTGAAAACGAAATGATTTTAACGTCAGTAACGTTACTGGGTTCCCATACCGGTTTCTCTCGGGGTATTTTTGTAATTTGATCTGGCAACTCTGCAAAAGTACCATCTTCCGTTGAATCTGTCGGTAATTTAAATATTTCGTTTATTATCAATTGTGTTCCGTCTCTTGAGTATTCTTTTAAATATTCGTCGGTTTTCTGCCTAATAAAAAAATTTTAAAAATGCTATCCGAATCTGCTAAATAGAATCTTGAACACTTGTATTCTACCTTAATCGATCTTCGTCCAAACTGTTTATATCAAACCCTGCAAGCAATGCCAAGTCAAATTCTAAAGGGACTGCTTTTTCAACTGTTAAGCTTTGCCTGAAAGTTTGTAATATATGAGTTCAATATAATATGAGGAAGGTCACATAACCTAAACGACTTACTGTTTAACTTCCAATTGTGTGGAAACATCCATTTTAAAATATCGGTAGTGTCCTGATAGCTGTATTGTGAGAATGAAAAAGTATGTGTATTTAAAATCTGATTGGCTTCATGTGACATTATAATTATCAAAAAGTGAGTGACCAAAACAGTGTAAATCTTAGTTACCGTAATGAACCGAGATCAACAGCAAGGATCTAGCACGTCGAGCTCGACGCAACCGACGAACAAACCAGCACCGCAAATGTCATACCTATGTGCTGGTACAGTCTTACAGTCCTGACAGAATAGTTTTATGAGACAGCAGCACGATTGCTTCGAGACCATTTTTATCAACTTAGAAAGAATGGAAAACTAACGTAGTTGTTTTTATTTACAGACTGCGGTACGGCAAATGAGATAAAACCCAAAGAACCGATTCGATGTAAAGAATGCGGTCATAGGATAATGTACAAAATGCGGACTAGAAGAAGTAAGAAATGTGTACGCTGCTGTTCACCATGGATAACCGGATATTCAATAACTCACTTTATTCGCAGTGGTTCAGTTCGAAGCTCGATAATATCATTACAGTGCAAATAAACTAGATCATCCAAGATGACAACAGTCAATTACAGTAGGTAAACATTTTCAGAAGAATTTTTTTCATATACACAGTCAATCTCGTTAATCTGAAGTGGGTGGATGTCTCTTAACCGTCGTCCTATCACACTCTCTAATACCGACATTAATTCTCTCTTATATTCTTTCACCCGTCTCAAACTGGATTTGCGACATCTATAAACTCCTATTAGTAAGGTATAAGTTTTGAGAACATTGCATATATTAATGTATATTCTGTATCTTTATCTCTTCTATTAGAATGGAATAAACATGATTATTGCTATGGTAAATGGGCTGATTGTAACAAACTAGTCAAAGTGAATATTTTACCATATGGTCACAAGGTGGATGGTGTGTATGGCTGTAAATTGGCCAATGTGACTGATGATGTTTTGAAAAGGCTTTGACACAACATAAACGGTGGTGCTCATGCATAACTTATGGATTTGTTAACATAAAGTTGATACAAGATGAATATGTGAGCTAAAATTGCTGGTGGCTGATCTTTTTTAGATTGGCCCATGTCTGAATATTCGTGAAGATAATATCTTCTCCGAATTTAACATTTAATTACAATTCTGCCATCTTTTGCTCTGTTTCTAACATATTATATTCTAATTTCATAATTATTGTTTCAAAATGTGTTTCTAATTGTTATAAAATGTATGCTTCGTACTTTTGCTCTTTTTCTTTTGTGTTTTCTATGATTACATTAATCTGTTGTTCAATTTTTGCTTTGCCTCTTTTTGCCAACTTTTTCAAGTTGTAGATTACTTTTTTTTTTTCTTCTTTTTTTAACTGCTTTTTTAAATCCCGAGATTCTAACATTAATTAATAATAATATTAACTTAATTATCTCTACATTCTTTATTTCCTATACCAAGAAGTATTTCTTTTGTGTCATTCGTTAGATGTCAAAAGATTTAAGTTCAACGCCTGCAATGCCCTCTTCGTCTCGTCAAGCTTCGCCAACTCTTGCGCAACACGTCCAATATAAATAGATGCCATTTTCGTTTGTTTTGTTTTCGCTGGGAGTAATGTAGTTATCTTAGATGAAAATAATGCTATTACAGTATGCGTCAAAGGTCTAGTGGAGTGAATCTGAAATGTTATGCGGGATTATTAAAATCAGCCGTTCATGTTATTCTATGGACAAACTTTTTGAGACAATATCGAGGTGGAGATATAAGAATTTTTGAAAATGAATATAAGCGAGATTGTTAAAATTCTTTATGATCCGGATAAAGGATCAGAAGCTATACGTAGGGGTCTTAAGATGCTTCAGGAAAGTAAACGAGTTGCTTTTTCAATGACCTCATGCAAAAAAGCACGAGCTTTAGCAAACAAAGCTTCCAAACTGCAAAAAACAGATGGCTCACATGTTTTATCACGAGTTTATTTTGGCCAAAGGATGGAAAGCAACGGCAGGATGACTTTGCTGATATTAATGGTACTTGGAGTGGTCTTGGTTTATACAAGTACTGTAGAAACTGGCATCTTTTTTTGAAATTTTCAATCATTTTGACGCAGTTATAGAAATAATACAGGAGTGCATGCTGAAACTTTTGCACAAATGTTTTATCGAGTTTGTGATTGCCATATCGTATTATTTCTCTCTATAATAGTTAAAAAACTGGCATTTTCAAAGAACCAAATCGTGATCTCATTCGTGCTGAACTATATGAATTGCAACACTATTAAATAAGGAACAAGTACAAGGAGAAAAAATTACTTCTTATTATTATTTTTTGAAATAAATAATATCAAAAATTTTCACAAATTCTATATAATAACGGGAAGAATTACAATAAATTTATTAAGAATAAGAAGTAAATTTCTGAATTCCTAATAATTCGAATTTTAAAAAAACATATTCTAAAAGTACCGAAAAATAACAAATTTATGACATTTTTCTTAATGGAGAACATGATGAAGAAACTGACAATAATGTAACGAAACTCCAATACCAATTACAAGGCCACGAAGCATTAAAATTTATGATTCGACAAGAGAAAGCCGGCAGCTATTTAGAAACTATAAATGGTTGGAGAAATTTATTCACGAAAAGACAACAAACAACATAGCAGAACACACAACTCTTAGCTAGGAATGATGTCAAACCTTTTACGGGTTATTAGTATAACATCTATAGTATTTGCTCAATAAAGTTGGTGATGGCGACACGTGAACGTTATAAACGTTACACATGATCAAATTCTAATTCACGGGTAGCGTGGCTCGGACAATAATCTCTTTTCAAATCAATGCTTGCAAGCCTGTATAAACCGATTCGTGAGCCAAAAATAGCATCGCGGTTAAGACAAATAACTAGCCTGAAGTATAGTGTTTGGTACTCTAATACCATATCCTGGTGGGTAATGTGAACTTTTGCCCAGTATTCTATTATATCACGTAGCCGATTCTTATGAAATATACATGTCTATTTTTGCAAGTAACGGTTTGACGCGCAGAGCACAGCCAGCCAGTTCGCTACATTACCAAAGACCGGCCAATTCATCGCTTAACCTAGCTCATTTCTCTCTCAGAAGATCAAGGTCAAATTTAATAAAGGTTAAACACTTAGACGGTTGCAATTAATACTTAGCAGGGATTGTTTCTTTCCACGGACAGACATGTTTTATCATTTGTGCTTAGTCCACGCTACTTCAGCTCTGATCAACAAACCACAGAAAGGAAAAAATCAGCTTCACAAGAGGCCAAGGAGATAGTACAAAAAGTGAGTCGAGTCAGCAAACTTATTCGAGTATCGTCTTTATTGTTACTGTTGAATTAAGATCTAATCTTGGTATTCCAGTCGAAGGATATTCCAGTAAAGGAAAACATACGCACACTTCCCAATTTTCTCACGCTTACAAGGTTGTTAGTAAGTCCAGTCATTGGATATCTGATACTAAACGAAAACTATAAAGTTGCTCTTGCCACACTCTGTTACGCTGGATTTACCGATGTGGTGGGTTAACATGAATTTCGTGATAATGGTAGATACTTGGTCTTTTTACTGATTTTTCTAACACGTCCATCCGGCGGCAAGCTTGATGGTTATATAGCGCGTCAATATAATATGCGCACGACGATTGGGACAATCATAGATCCTGCTGCTGATAAGATGTTGATGACAATTATGACTGTCAGTCTGGCTGCTAAGGGGTTACTACCAAGTGAGTCTGCCGGAAAGATTAATCAACTCTTGTACAATTCAATATGTTGACCAATTCTGTTTACATCAATCAGCCCCATTAGCTATCATTATTTTAGCCCGAGATGCAGGATTAGTTATTTCATTTTTTTACGATCGCTTCATCACTTTGCCTCCACCAGTATGCCATTATGCGCTTCGTTTATCATTTCTATAACGACCCGCTTTGTTCTAATGCTGTTGTAAATATCAAATAGAAAACATTATTACGATATTTCGATATTTCGATTTCGTCGGCTGAGGTCAGACCCACTTTGATAAGCAAGGTAACAACGGCGTAATTGTCATAGTGCACTTCTGGAATTGCGCTCTTCGAATTAATTTTACTTGGATACATATCAGGTCAATACAGCACTTCAATTAGCTCTCGTGGGAGTCACTTTATGCACACCAGCCTTCAACTTGCCAATTACGCTTGGATTAACCGCATTACAGTAAGCTGATCATACAATTGATGTATCTGCAATTTCATCACTTATTGCTAAAGTCTTTGTTACAGATATACCGTCGCCGCGACAACAATATGGTCCGGATTGAGTTACGTCTTCTCAAAGGATGTGATCAGAGTTCGCAAACCACCCGGTAACGATTCGGATGATCCAGTCAACTGATATTTGTATACACAATGGATCCCAGTACAGTTGTAAAGTTTCTCCAATGTCTATTTTGACATATACGAAAATTTCTTTCATAATAAGAATACCTTTCATTAGCGCAATCGCATTTAGTCGACATATAATCTGCTGGTCTAGTCAACTTGGTTGACTCAAACAGAATGGCCAAAAAAAAAAACAAAACATGTACAGGAGATCAAATCATACTGACACGTCCTAAACCTCGTAACAATTTATTCATACTATATTCCCTAACAATTATGGTTTTCGAAGTAAATATAAATTCAGTGCATCAAGAACAGAAGTCTTTTTAATGTTATTTTATTCAAAAGAGAAAGAAAACCGCTATTGAAGAAACAGAATATCTTAATAAAATGGCCACTAATTTTAATAATTCTCGCAGGCATATATGCCGTTATAGGTGGGTGATATGTCATCGGTATCGTAGAAGTATCGTGAAGTACTTTCGAATATGACCTTGTCACTAGCAAGGACTTTGCTGATACTTCAGGTGTTATATCGATATCGTATTGATATATGTTTCGAAGACAAGTATAAACCGTTGGTTGATAGTTTGAGCGCTTTCCCACAGACGATCTACCTCGAAGCAGTTTACACGAACGTTCCAGGCCGCCCCACGTTTCCGAAGTTGGGACGGGTAACTAACTCGTTTGCTTTATGGGTTTCCTCCCATAACACACGTAACTACGCAGTCAGGGCAGAATTCGCTATGATGCACAGTATATTTCCTCTGATGATCCAATCAAATTTAAAGTTTCGGTATTAGTATGTAGTTTGATCACTTTCACTTCCTGCAATGTCTTCTAAAGGCTCAGGCAGACCCAAAAAATCGAAAGCAAAGCGTTCGGGACGTAATAAGCATGTGACTAAGACAAAAGTTGTAGTTCGTCGATTGCCGCCGAACCTTCCCGAAGAATTGTTCAAGGAAAGCGTTAAGAAATGGGCCAACGAAGAGACTACTGATTGGTTCAGGTTTCATAAAGGCAGAATAAGCAAAAGGTGCCGTTTCCTTTAGACTTTAATGACCGAAATTTGGCTTTCGGCGTTGCTACGTTGATGTGTTTACTTTGTTGTTCGTAACAAACTTGTCTGTTAATGAATAGCAAAAATAAGGAAGCAATATTCTCACGAGCGTATTTTCACTTTAAACTTATGGAAGACGTGCTTGAATTTCATCGCAATTATGATAATCACCTGTTCGTTGATAATAGAGGTTGGTACATAGACCATGTCTCCCGACTTGATGGAGGATAATGTTCTCACCTTATTGGTTTTCGAATTAGGAAACGAGACGAGATGTGTGGTAGAGTTTGCTCCCTATCAAAAACTACCAAAGGAACGCAAGAAACCCGATCCACGCCAGGGATCGATTGAAACTGGTAAGTATAAATTGGATGAGTCTGTTGCTATAACAGACAAGAATCAAACACTCTGGCATTCTAACTGATATTGTCACCACAAATTTGATATTTATTCCAATAGATCCAGATTATCTTGCCTTTCTCGAATTGTTAAAAGCTGAGGAAATTAAAGAACCTTCTAATGATTCCGGTTTTACTCAGCTTGAGAAACTGGAATCGCGGTTATCTAACATTACTACGACCGCCCCTGAGAAACCTAAATCTACTCCATTGCTGGATTATCTCCGTCTTCAGAAATC
This sequence comes from Paraglomus occultum, assembly GCA_910592205.1. Classification (NCBI taxonomy): domain Eukaryota; kingdom Fungi; phylum Glomeromycota; class Glomeromycetes; order Paraglomerales; family Paraglomeraceae; genus Paraglomus; species Paraglomus occultum. The sequence continues at coordinate 13,334 of CAJVPJ010000139.1, forward strand.
CAAACCGTCATCTCCAAAAAGCGGCAGACAGGCGCCGATTGCGATACTCGCTCCTCCAGCTGGCTCAAAGAATTCAGCAAAAAATAAGGCACAAGGAAGACCTAATGTTAGGGACGGCAACAAAAAGGAGGGATCCTTGCGGAAGAGAGAGAGGGATAGACGAGATAGGGATAAGAAGAAAAAGGAAAGAGAGGAGAAAAGGAAAGAGAAAGAGAAAGAGAGGAAGGCCAAAGAAAAAGAAAAGGAGAAGGAAAGAGAGAAGAACAAAGAAAAAGATAAAAAGGATAAAGAGGAACAAAGTCCATCTTCGAGAACGTCAGAAGAGACCAAGGTAGATGCAAAGGTTGACAAGAAGTCATCCGTAAAGATTTCCATTCAACAGCGACAGAAAGATCGAATACGCTCAATTATCCAAAAACCAGCATCCGCGTCCAAGTCTTCTGACCCAGTGGAAACCAATTCTAACAAGGATACGTCGAATTTCTCGATAAATACTACTAATGTGGCTTCTGGTTCAACTTCAACGTCTAACGTCCCAGCATCTCCCTCAAATAAACAGAAATCAAACTCTACTCCTACAACGCCTACAGCTCCAATGTCTCCGACACGCGATTATCATGGCTCGCATCATAATCGTAGAAGAGATAGAGATCGTGACAAGAGACATAGCCTGGAAGCGAGACCAGTGATCAAGATATTGTCGAAGTCTAGCAATACAAATAAGGAGGGAACTAACTCGTCTACAGCTGCGACCAATGTTCCAACTGGTTCTAGCAATTCTACAGCTTCTAACACTGGAGATGCAGCTAAAACAACGTCAAATACACCTTCTCAGCCAGAAACTAGTGTACAACCAGCACACCACTCTTCTGGTAATGGACAACGTAGGGGTTATTATGCTAGAAGAGGGAGATGGTAAACCGTGTGAACTGAGCGTTAGCGACTGAGAGAAGGAAATGACTCCGACGATCAGAACTTCCTAGTCAGATACTATGTACAACCTGCACATGGACCACTTGGCTCATCATTCTCTTGCATGATGATAAACGAGGTAATATACCAGGAGAGAAATATGGCGATGAGGCGATCATGTGGCATGGGGCAATCGACGGGAGATGATGGAAAGAGGTCGGAAACTTGAGGTTGTAAGATAGTCAAGCTGATTGATCTTTATAACTGTTACGTCATACACTGTTGGTTAACAGCTATTTGACTTATATACAATTTCGTTCTTAGTATTTATTCTGTCTTTTAGTAATATCTAAGTTATATGCTATTGAAAGCTTACCAATTTCATTAAACGATTTCAAATAGTGTTCGAAAATGACCCTCAATCCACCAAAAGAAAACGTTGAATGCACAGGGATTTGTATAAAGGCAAGCCCTGAGAATGATAATGTTGTCTGAAAGACACGATGATTCCAGAGTCCATAGCAGTCGTGTTCGGCAGTAAAAAAAGCACTTTAGTATTTGAAACGCGAGACAGGTTGACTCCATAATTCTAAAAATTTTAATATCGAAATTACGCGAGCAATCGTGAAGAAGAATTAAGCATTACTATTAACTGCAATAGGTGATCTGTAAATTGCTGACATTTACGTCCTTGGTTTTGCGTATTTCTTATTTACCAAAGAGAACCGTCGGCGTTCATACATAGAGTAATAGAGAGGCGTTCCTTGTTCTTTTTCCTTCTGAAAGACGCGTCGTCGCAATATTTATCTGGCTTTATAAATTCGTTCTAAGGGATAAATTGACAATTTTCTTGTAACTGGACGACTTGCACTTGATTGACTGAGCCAGCTTCACCATGAAGTTTTCCTAGGCAGTTTCCATTTCGTTCTCTAAATTTATAAATAGGAATTATCACATCACTCAAAATGGTTCTATGTTGGTAAATTAAGACAAATGCAAGCTCGTGCTCTGGAAATTTAGACGTTGCATAAGGGACCATTTATGATACATTTTAAAATTCGAGAATTCAAATTTTTACTTGTCAGTCAGCGCGCCTTATAGATTGAGGAGTTTGCATTTCAGTTGTTTTTTTTCCCATAACTATAGTTTTGTATGAACATTCATAAAGAATACCGTCGTCGGACAGCCAAATTATGTTGAAGGTGTCTCTTAAATTGTTCGTCATAACTTTTAATACGCGTAATCGTTTAGAGAAATACATCATTATGTCGAGACTCACAAATTTATTGCAATTGTAGAAAATGGAAGTTGCATGAATTTATCCTATTTGTCAACACTGCTGTTCTAATAAGTTTGTCAAATTCAACATTGTTCGGACTTCTTGTTCTGTTGCATTCCCATGGGCTGCCCACCGTATCCGACAATCAGGATCAATGAGAAAGGCATAGCCGCGATGAACATTTGTCATGTGAAGAGCTTTCCTAATGAACTCGATATCTTCCGAAACGATCACATACGAGTTCTGAATTACAAATCGAGAAATTAGTTCAGCAGAAATGAAATCAATGCATACTCAACAATACTCACGTGGCGAGCCATTGGTGTGTTGCTTCTAAGGTAAGGCATGGATAGTTTCAAAATTAATTTATTAATGAACTTGTGCAGCATGTTTAACTACAAATTAATTCATATACCCGTAAATTATATATGGAGCGTCTCAATGTTTGACAGTATCTTTCTGCCTACCTCAACAAGGCCAATGTTGGGCTTGTTCGAAAATGTTTTCAAGAAAGGATCGGTAAATGAATGCAATTGTTGCTACAGTAAACAATCAGTAATTTAGTCGACATTCTACTAATACAGTTTTGTTAAAGCGTAGAAGTAAAACCGCGATATTAATGAAGACACATCCCAATTTGGATAAAAAATATAGGATCAGACTATTGTGGATAGCTTCATCATTACTCCACAATAGCGATGATTTACATACCTCTCCAAACCTATTGAAGCAACCAACAAGCAGAGATATTTTGCCTCTGAGAAGACTTGTAGTGTCTACATTAGCTTTTGACAAGGTGCTACCTTTTACATTAGGCATGTACAGGGCTTTCTTGAATCAAGAGAAACGTAAGTTCATACAACATTCACCCTAAATATACAACGACATTAAAAATACTACTTACATCAATTTGTATAAGTTTATCATCCGCATTCCATACCTTTTCACCTTCGTTTCTTAATTCATGGAAATCCTTCCAATATGACACTTTGAATTCTGCTATTCTGTGGAAGTTAAACATACAAACGTCTTGTTAACTTATGCCCAGGTTTACGATACTGTCGAACAAATCTGCAAATTCTGTCCCAGAAGAACAGCCTGGTTTTTTTTTTCATACAATTTCTCTCTCGTTTCAGCATTTGCAGCCGGATCAAGTAGTCTTTTTGATCTTTCTAATAGACTTGGTTTGACATGAACGGGTTTATTGAGATCGGGTCTTTCTTTCACACCGAATTGAATTGGTTTCTTAAACGCTCGGACATGCTCAGGTTTTGATGAATTATTTAATGCCGCCGTTGAGAATGATCGTGTAAAAATTATGTTTGAAAAGAAGGCTCTAAGCCTAAAAGATGATGTGAGTACTCGAGACATGGCTATTTTTTGGATATATTAATATAGAAAATAATTCAGATACTTTTTTCCGGCACTTTTATGGTCGTACAGCATATGTTCACATCAATTAATATGGTGCGATCTTCATAAAGCGTCAAAAGTCACATGGGGCAGACTGCAACAAAACCAGACAAAGTGAACATTTGATTATGTGACATAAATGAGAAGCTGGTTGTGATGTGGCTGTAAATTGACCAAGTAATAACAGTGCTCCATTCATAACTTATAGACTTGTTAATTTTAATACTAATACTCACTTTATCATACCAGAATGTGAGGAATATAAACCATAACAGGATTAATATTAAGCTTCACACCTTAAGATCACTGGCGCGTTTTACAATGGAGACTATTCAATTGAAGTACTCAAAGAATTATCGTTGGACAGCTTCCAATATACTGAGCCAAAAAAGACACGGATCATTGGAAGAACATTGCTTGCTCTCAGGAAAGCAGTACAATCGTTACAGGACTACTATGTTATATGTGCACCTCGGCAGCACTATTACTATTGTTGTACCAGTGAAATTTCCCTACATTGCTTCCTTCAAGTTGGTTGATGGCCAATGTGAGGAAGTGTCATTTGACTATGAAGAAAAACTAGCTGGAGGTAAATTCGTTTATATCATCCGAGTGGCTGCTAGGAAGGACATTCCAGAACGACTGCTTGTCAAGTTTGTGACAAGTTATGGTTTGGACATTCATCAGTTTTGTGCAGAAAGGGGTTTTGCTCCAAAACTCTATGGACATCAGAATATCAACAGTGATTGGAAAATGGTCGTTATGGAGTATCTTCCAGACTATAAAATGATAGCAGATCCTCCACGTACTAGAAATACAGCAAAGAACCTTAATAGTCACTGGACATTGGGATTGACTTACTAAACAAGAGTAACTTAAGAAGGTAACTTATGCCAGTGTATTTCGGTTACTTTACAATTATTATTCTTGAAAGTTCCATGTCATAGATCACAAAAATTATTTTTGGATTGTGAAGATCAAAACGAACAAAGAAATGAAAATAAGAAGTTCTAGCTCTCCAGCCAGAAGTTTCAGTAGTACCCAGTCAAGTATTCCACGACAAACACCAGATTTGGTAACAGACAATGATGAAATTGAGCAGGTGCAGATGTCAGAAGAGGATTTTAATAAGTTCACAGAGGCGTTCAAAAACTTGAAGATAGCAAAAAATGGGTATTAACATCTGGAAAGGTTGTCGAAGATGAGTTATACAAGTTTGGCATGAGATGTAATTATGAACAGTAAGTACTGGCTGTTTTTAAAATCACATTATTATAGATCCTAAGGCATTAACATGTCAAAAGTCTTTGTCATTCTTTCATAATCGATCCATATGACAGAAATTTTGTTGAAGAAAATGTTTTCACCCCATCTGAACTCAAGGAAATCCATACATATAGATCAAAACAACTTCCGAATATTCCCCAAGATTTGTTAGAATATCTTAGTAGCTAAATTGATCTATTTCTAGCATCACCATTATTTCTAATTTTAATCTATTATTATTATTATCCTGTGACATACTGCAATATTTGCTGTCCATGTCACCCTTCGGTACTTACAATCAACTGCGTACCGTAGTCGGCTTTGGGGTCGGTGATTTGTTGTTCGTCGAAATCCGTGAAAACTTCCGCCCACTTCTTTCCTTCCCCTATTAATTTCCGGTGGCCATACGTTGATACTGTTCCAATTCCGATGTTGATCTTGGCCCATACGATCCGAGGAATTCGGGGAGAAACATTATTGACTTTTTCCTCCATCGTGCTTGATTGTGATGTAATTTTACAACAGCAGATGTGGAATCAAAGTAGTGTATTAATATCCGGTAGCCATACGCTGATACTGTTCCAATTCCGATGTTGATCTTTGGAAATGTTGGTGACCCATACGATCCGAGGAATTCGTGGAGAAACATTATTAACCTTTTCCTCCATCGTGCTTGATTGTGATGTAATTTTACAACAGCAGATGTGGAATCAAAATAGTGTATTAATTTCCGGTGGCCATACGCTGATACTGTTCCAATTCCGATGTTGATCTTTGGAAATGTTGGTGACCCATACGATTCGCAGGAATTCGGGGAGAAACAATATTGATTTTTTCCTCCATCGTGCTTGATTGTGATGTAATTTTACAACAGCAGATGTGGAATCAAAGTAGTGTATTATGATGAATTCTAGACAATAATACTACTGTATCAAGCAAATGGAAGTTCCAAGCCTTGTTGGATGATTGTCCTTATCCTTAACTGTGTGGCGGGAGCGTAACTCCACTTTGGAGTGCGGCTGTGCGGCTACGCCGCACGGCCACGAAAAACTCCTGAATCCACCCCAATCCGACTTTTGCTCATCTGTCAGACGGGCCCTGTCATCATCGAAACGAAAAAGTGGTTCGGGGTGAGAAATTTGAGATCCATGATGTTGTATCTGTGAAAACTGTTGTTTCCCTCCCTTGATTTCATTTGTTAGTGCCCTGGCTTCATCAAAGGCAAAAATGACATGGAGAGACAGAAGAAATTTTCTGCAGAAATAGTTTACAAATTCCGTTTCACAATCCAGTCAAAACCTTTAATGAGTCGTAGTAGTCGGAGTAGTCGGAGTGCAATATGAGACCACTCCTTCTGCAGTTCTTCCATCCGGGTTTTAATCCCAAGCCAAAACCGGTGATCTTGCTGATTCAAATCTTTTGCAATAATTGATCGTTCAGGGTAACCACCTGATTGTGGATCTCGTAGACAACAATAGTCACATACACAGAGTTTCCTGTTCTGTATAGAAGTGACAATTTCCCAGACGTTGATGCTTGCACAAGAACAAAGTATGCAAAATAGTATTTATCACGGTCCCAGCTTTGTAAGCATTGTGCAGCATGCTTTAGAAAAGCCTTAATCAGTCCCGGTCTTTATATTCGCGATTGAAAGCATGCCGAACTGCAACTGTTTCTTCTGCGGAAAACCTGAGATCTAAATTCATTTGAATAACTGGATAGTTATAGGGAGCATAAGCACGAAGAAAATCAAGAACTAGCCGGATAAAATATACTTACATTCCGTTTCTGTTCGCATGTCTAGCTCATTCCCGATTTGAAACAATGAAGTCAAAGATAAAACAAAAGAAAAAAGTGCGAGACAGGAAATGTTAAAAGTGGGACCGCAACAGCATCGATTTTTTCCCTCACCGTCGCTCCTACGCTATTTAACCCAAATGTATCGTATCTTACTTATTTGCCTTTTAAACGAGTTACGTAAAACATAACCTTGCTACGACTCTGCCCTATGTCTCAACGCCAACGCATGTAATGTATTTAAACTATTTTCCATATAACCTCTAAGCTCTATTCTATACTCCTCCCGATGCACGTTTGTAATGCATTCCAACTATTCCCTCTCCACTTTAATTACTGCTACGAACTCTGTAATGTCTACGCAGCTCTGCCCCAACCAGCACTTTGCGCCCTGAAGGGTAACGCCCTCTCTCTTGCAATATAGCAGTAACAGTATTCAAACTCTTCTTCCCGTTGCTTCGCTATCCTCCCAATAAACGTGTCGCTTACCTTTGCCAGCGTTTCAATATATTCCTTATAGCAGCGTCGCCCGTTTATACTTTTTGGTTACACGAACATGTGATGCGCCGAATCAATATTCTTGTTCTGTAGAGATGGAGGAACAAAGCACAGGCCATAGTATTTTTAAGTCTCATGCCAAAAGTTGAGATATGGAGAGACAGGATCACTACTCTCAGCAATAGCCAAGGTGAGATTATCCCAAGCTGGGTATATACTTCTTTGAAGGCACGACAAAGAAGACTTCTTTACGTGTGAGTTTGGGTTCGATGTCTATTGTGGTAAATCGAATCTGTAAATGGACAAAGTGCGTCATCTCCGCCAATAAATTCATGTATGAATTTCCCCACGATCTGACAGTATAGTCTCTATTCCATTTCGGCACCTGTACCAAGAAATTCTCAGCATCATCGCGAATTTTATAATTATATTCGGCTATGTCCTCGACACGGTGGTAGAACGCGGCGCAATAACCGCCATCATACATCACCATTATTTCTTAGTGGTACCACAGTACAGCCGTACCGCCGAGCTCGAGCTCAAAAGCAACACTGCTTTGCAATTCGGTAGTGTTTTAGGTGCCCATTGCAGTGAGCACTTATGATTTTTCAAAAGTTTAAATAAAATATAAATAAATAATTATTCTTTTGCAACATTATTGATTAAATACAAAGCGCCTGCGCTAAAAAAGTATTAGTGAACTATCAAAGATTCTATCGTTGTCCTTATACTCTGCGAACTGGCGGAATTTGCAATAAAGGCTGTTATCGGCTTGAAGGGTGTAATAGTAAATTCATTGGAAGTCTCCTGCGCGTGTACCTTGTAAAGGATGTGGTGAGTTGACGTTCTCTGTGTTTCGTGCATGTAGAGATCATTCTGACAAGTATCGGTTTAAAGATTATTATCAACGAACAAAAATCACCCGGAACATATCACCACGACAAAAGAGTAAGCATTATATTTTCGAAACTTACTATGAAGTAGCTCACAATGCGGGGCCACTCAAAAATCCGTCTTACATTAAAAAAAAAAAATTATTTTTTGTCTGATGACAAAAAAAATGTTCGCAAGTAGGTTTTTACCGAGTTTAACCGTTTCCAGACAACTGTCACCGGCGTAACCAGCGACACCAGATTTTCACAATTTCATAACTTTTTTGTTGGATTTTTTTGAAAGTATATTATCGGTTAGAATCTGACAAGAAAAATTTGTTTGTTTTTTTTTCTAGTGACGCGGTGACAAATATGAAGAAGTAATCAAGAAAGAAGCATATATTGGCCAAAAATCATAAAAAGGTGTCACCGCGTTTGTCACCAGCCAAGTTTTTCGCTAGTGACGCGGTGGCAAACATTTTGACATGGTAAAGCCATGCGCTCTTTTGCCACTCCCGCACATTATAATTAATTGAAGACATAAAAAATATGATTAATGACTGCAGCTTCAATACAGAATCTAGCGCACCTTATTGGCAACATATGCACAAAAAATTGAATATGTTCGATAGTAAAGTTACGAATTTACCTATGACCAAATTCTATTCTACGAAAAACGGTAAAATTGGATTATGCGATTCGAATATTTACTTAAAAGATCGATAAAAATTAATCCACGTATAAATTCACAAATTTTAAAGTGCAAAGGAAGAGTATCAGATTCGTAAAGTGTTACCCGAATGTCTTGTCAACGAGAGTAAAAGAACAGTCGACAAGCTATTCACGAAATTGAGGGCTGCCGTATACACCTCTTCTTCGTTGAGAATTCGAATTCCGAGTCTATAGTCATCGACTACCTTAATTTAGCGCATCTACTGTACAAAATAATTGTAGTATGTTGGGTTGGCTAGTAATATAGAAAATGTAATTTAATAACTACCAATAACTGCAAGTTACGCGACTTAAGTTTAAAAAGTTGATTCAAATACTAAATGTCACAAATTTACGTTCATCGAAAGACAGACAGACAATGTCACAAATTTACGTTCATTCGAAAGACATACATACATACATACAGACAAACAGACAGACAGAAATAGCACATAATATTATGCAGAATCAAACATATTAGTTGTACTAATACATGTTTGGCAATGCCTCCAGTCCGATCTCCTCAAATAATTGGCCAGTCTCCACTTAGTCCTCGCTCATTACGGTCGGAGTAGATGGTGGACGAGGTATCGGGCTTTTTTGATCTCAATGTGTGTAAATCACTCAACGTTGGAATCCGACCTTTGCTGCAAAACTTTTGCGCATGGTGAAAATGGCATCGCTGGTACTACTAGAACTCACAAACAAAACTAAAGGCAAAGCGAATACGTCGGAAAATGTGCAATTGTCTAAAATATATAGAATTCTCTCCTTCTATTCGAGATTGCCCCACTACAAACAGAAACTACATACGCTATAGACAATGGAAAATCGCCACGCGTCATTTTTGTTACTCCCATCCGCTCAAATTCGCTTAGAGACTAGCAATATCGCTTCTGCTAACAATATTGTATATGATTTATAGGAACCGAAAAGGCTGATGATTCTGTGATGGCCTATTAGGAATTGGTTAGGTGATACGCCTCTGTCATCGCGACGAAGATCGATTTCGCGTCTTCGAAGAATTAAGCCAATCGGTATAGTTAAATTCAAATTGTACTTAATATTCTGCATCAAATTTTTTACACATTGGCAACAGTTACATTTAACGAAGGTGAGCATAGGATTCTTGGTTGTTGAGTTATTAATTATTGATGATGAAAATCGATTTCGCGTCTTTAAAGAATTAAACCAATCGGTATAGTCAAATTCAAATTGTACTGGGAGGATCGTCTTAAGCTGTCAGAGCGGGGGGTAGCAAGCAACCCTCTTACATTTTTGGGGTATCAATTTTATACAGTTATAAATTGATTTCGCGTCTTTGAAAAATTAAGCCAATTGGTATAGTTAAATTCAAATTGTACTTAGTATAAAATGGGAGAAAGCGATTTCGCAAATATGAACAATACATTATATAATCAGTGTATCGTACCTCACAATGATGTATATGATAACCTACTTTTGATTGCAACTCCATGTCGCTTTGCGAGCGTGGCTTTAATCGTCTATTAGTTGTACAGTTATAAATAATTGAGATGTTAGAGAAAGACATACGTAATCTTCCTCATTTGGGATAAATTAGTTCTCGTCACAATCGATAATTGGATCAATCTACGTTTACACGAATATTGAGATAAAATTATTGTTTAATAACACATCTTCTATATATCACTTGTAAATTAATGTTTCTATTTGTTATGCCATAAGAAGTTCTTGAGAGAATTCCAACGATCCGAGTCTAAATACAAGTATTGCATAGAGGCTTGCAATGATGGTTGTAACACACTTCGTTCATGGCGAAATAACCACATTACAGTTCCCCATGTAAGAGCAGCAAATACCGGGAACGTATGCATCGGTTCGTCCATCATTTTACGTTGGACCGGCATTTTGGCCAAGCCAATCATAATACGCGCAAAAACATACAAGACTATCTGTTTGAAGAAAAGCAGAGAGCTGAATTTCAGAGAGAATGTCGATATTATCAATGTCACTACAACATCTACTCACTTGTTGATTGATATTGTTGTTCTCTCCAAAAACAATATAACCTCCAACCGTACCAGCAATAAAAGAGTGACTACTTGTCTCTTGCCCAAACAATTTTTTTTGTAAATACATCAATGTCTTATATATGGTCACAAAACAGGCAAGATTTTGAGAATGTTGCCGAGTCGCTTTCAAGATGAACGTCAACTTATCCTTTAAGCTATAATAAAATGACAAGCATTCGAATTCGTTCGCTCCGTTAAATCTCAGAAGTCAACGTTTGTGTTTCAAAACTTAATCCGAATAGACAATACCCTATTTCTCCATGCATAAATACCTTCCCTCTCTGAACAGGAACGTCATCACGAATGCGTGTGGGAATCTAACTTTGGCCCCGTATACAGCCCCATTCCTTAGACCCTTTATTATGGCAAGGACGTCGTGGTATTCGGGCTTCATAATAAATTTTGTCGTTTCAGATAACACCATCGTGATGATCTGTTTATTAAAAGATAGTAATAGTAAAAAAGATGAAAGAAAGAGCGGAAATCTTTTAATTCGCTGATCGGCCAATCAGTGGGGACACCAGTTTTCTATGCGGAGTCTTCCGAATTATTGGATCGTCTGCAAGTCACGACGACAATCATACATTAATTGTGACAGATTAAAACGAAATCGGATTAAAAACGAAATTTTTTCTATTTTAGTATGAAAATTATAAAATTTTTTGGGGAATAATTTTTAGCCGTTTTTTAGGGAAAGGCTAAAGCGGAGCAGAACGTGATCCTGTATTTGCAGTTTTATTGGCTGCCATACAAATTTGACCAATGGAATTGCGAGAGATCTGCTCCGCTTTAGACATGCCCTGAAATTAAACCCCAGTCCACAATATGGGTTTAATGGTTATATTAAAAAAAAATAAGCCGAAGAAGTAAGTTGCAAAATACTCTCAATATATACAACTAAATTACATGCGATGTACTACTCAATTTAATGATACATTTCTACACTCTAAAATAGATATCGGTGCATGTTTACCAATTCGAATAATGTTAAATAGATTCAGAAAAGCTGCTCTTCCAGCTGTCGCAGAACGCGAACGTAATTCTTCCCACTTCTTTGAGCAACATAATAACCGTTTTAATAAAGTGTTCTTACTACTAATCAATATCAACCTGGCGTTTAAACTTGAGGATTGGTTGCCCATCAAAATATAAGACCAGGCGTCTTCGGTTCCTATAGAACAACGAAGCCTGCTACGATACGATTAATCCTTGTAATGACGAACAGTTGTCAATCGTATCAAATTTATCCAATAAAATTGAAAATTTTTGTATAACGACAATTGGTTGGACTTGCTTTTTGTCGTTATAAATTAAGTTTTCGATATAAGGACATTTTGATATAACGACCATTTAGGTTGGAACCGAGCGTGTCGTTATATCGAGACGCGCTTGTACTTGTTTATAACAGTATGATAATCACAATTGGTGGAAGATCGAATCTATGCAAACATATTAATATGCTGTACGACCATCAAAGTGTTGGAAAATTATTATTCCCACTGAAAATGTGCAGATCGATATTCGCATGATTCATACCACGCCAAGATCAATGACATAGATCAGATGAGACTGAGACTCATACACTTTGTTCCGCATCGTTGGATATTACTATCGTGGGCACGGACGCGGAATTGTGCCCTTTTACCACTATCTCTTAGCAGGGCAATAAACAGTCAAAGTTCAGAAAGCGACGATACTAATGCTGACCCGGAATCAGACACGACACAAAAGCCAATTATTCCCGTCGGAGAGCACGACGTAGCTATCATAAAGGACGATGTGACAGTTGAGAAAGATGCCTTACTACTCGATAGCGAAAAGGCACTTCAGGCTCGAACTAAAAGCATCCAATATAAATTACGAGACAAGGTTATTGAGTAATGAAAGCTTATCGTCATATTGTGATCAGTTCACGTCAACTCCCGCTTCTCTCATCCGAACCTAACATTATCCCGATTTTTTGTACCGATTTGTTCTTAACAAGACCAGACAGTTTGCCGACTTTGTTTGGGTGACAGTCAAAGGCGGTCGTGGCGGTGACGGATGCGTTGCATTTTTTCGCGAGAAATTCGTACCTAAAGGTCCACCTTCGGGTGGCAACGGTGGTCGTGGTGGAGATGTCATTTTCGTCACATCTGCTAATCATACATCGTTACACAGCATTCCGCGAACCATTAAAGCGAGTGATGGCGATTCTGGCAAAGGACATCATAAACATGGTCACGCAGGTAAAGATGTTGTCGTGCCAGTTCCATTGGGAACTGTCATACGTGAAGTTGACCCACCTGCCAAGACCGAGCGTAATGATTATGAGGACCCTGAAGACGAGCAAACTATATTAGAGAAGAAACGTGCGGCATTGTGGGTTCATTATCCACGTTACGAGGAAGCGAACCCACTCGGATCTTATTTCCTCGAAGCTGAGAGGATGGTGGAGAGAGAACAAAGATACCATCGATATGTACGTGAGAGAGAAGCAGACAGAAAGTTGTTTCTGGATTTGTCTACTCCGGCTGAGCAACATATCGTAGCGAAAGGAGGGGTAGGCGGTAAAGGCAACCCACACTTTTTGACCAGCGAAAATCGATCACCCAAATTTGCCACTCGTGGTCAGGAAGGGCAAGTGCGATATCTTACACTTGAATTAAAGACTATTGCTGATGCTGGATTAGTTGGTCTTCCAAACGCAGGCAAAAGTACTTTTCTGACTGCTGTATCCAATGCCCATCCTAAAATCGCGCCCTATCCTTTTACTACTCTAAATCCTTTCATTGGTACTATTGACTATTGCGATAGATTCCAATTAACAGTGGCTGATATTCCTGGGCTTATTCGCGGAGCACACAAGAACATTGGCTTAGGACATTCGTTTCTTCGTCATGTTGAAAGGTCCAAAGTACTTGTCTATGTAATCGATTTGGCAGGAGAGAGTCCTTGGGACGACTGGAATATACTTCAAGAAGAATTGGAAAAATATCTTCCTGGACTCACCAAACGGCCGTCGTTGATAGTAGCCAATAAGGTAGACGTAGTCGATGTTGCAAAGCGCAAATTGCCATTGTTTGAAGAAAGTGTAAAAGCGAATACGAACTACGAGGATACTATTGTTGTTCCTGTATCAGCAAAGTATCGGAAGAACATACTTAAAGTAACGACATTGCTGAGGCAGATGGTGGAGAAATCTTGTTAACGAGGCCTTTGTTGGGATGATAGGAGAAGGGTTTTCTACTTGTAAATAATAAAATTATCTTTTTCAACTCATAGGTATGATGGAATATGTTTATTGCGTTATGTGGTGTACTCTTCAACTACATGATTGCTTCTTATGCAATGGAGAAATAAATTAAGATCCTCTATTAGATAGTTTACGTGTTGGTATTAATTATGTAGATACACTCCCAGTTTCTTGTATAATAGTATATCGACTCACTTATTCAATCTCTCCATCCTTTGAATTTAGCTTCTTTAACAGCCTGCAAGTACAAGTCAACAAGGTGTTTACAATTCTGAAAATGATTCACGCCTTCCGTCTTATAACATTTACTCAAAGCATTTCCGATCAGACGGGCCTCCATGGCTTTTATCCACTGTTCACGAAGCTGACGTTCGCGTGCTTCCATTTGAGCTGGACGGTATGCAACGGCGAATGATGAGTATAGGATCCAAGACAAATATTAAATACAAAGCATATGACATACCTTCCATGTCTCGAGGATCAACCTCAGACGGCTTAGGGCCATCCATAGGAAATTCTTTGTGAGCAGGGTATTCCCAAGACGCCATGTTTTTGTTGATATCTTGGATTAAGAAAATCTGTTCAAAGTTTTACTGTATCTATTGCATGAACACGTGGTACAAAAAGTTGATCGGGTGATTGGCAATTGATAAAATTCATCTTTTCAACAGTTTATTAGACAAATAAAAAAAAATGAACTCTATAAGATCTTTTCAGCGACTTGGAACCTTTGTCGGAGGTATGCCGCACTATCATATAAAAAGTCGCTTCACTATAATTCTTACAAGGAACAACTCCTTTCTCGTCCAGCTACGTCTGTCAGAACTTCACTGTTGAGAAATGCTGCTGTTGTTCCCATGCTGATGAGGTAAACATTGGATTGCCTACTTGGTATACCTATGAAGTCCGAACCAAATCATATAAAGTAAAACATATTAACCTTTCACGTCGTTTCCTTCAATTAGAAGACAAACGTCAACATCAGCAGCGACTAACGAACATGAGCAGATTCTTCGACAACAGCGTGCTGTACGTCCGTTGTCTCCCCATTTACAAATATATCAGCCTCAATTAACGTGGTTGCTATCAATTGCACATAGATTCAGTGGTGCAGGAGTTGCTACTGGTAAAGGTTCGAATTGCATTTATTGTATAGAAATCAATTTCACTATTAATTCATTGTTTTTTTTAGTGCTTTACGGAAGTGCTGTAGCGTATGTCGTTGGGCCATACTTGGGTACTCCGTGGGATGCAGATACTCTTGTAGCGGCAGTATCTACGCTACCTCCGTCTATAGTTTTAGCTGGCAAAGCTTCCCTGGCCTTTCCATTTACCTTCCATACCTTTAACGGAATCCGACATTTGGTAATTCAACTTATCTTATTGCTACGAATTTTTGTTTGGGAACTAACATTTATTTATTTCACAGATCTGGGATACTGGTCGTAGTTTGACTGTAAAAGGCGTTTACACTACCGGGTGGGCTGTATTGATCAGTTCTCTAGTTTCTACGGCAATATTAGTTAATGTATAGTTATTTAAAAAATTTAAAGACAATCTGGTGAACGAACCCCAAACTTGAATGAAAGGGTTGACCCCCAAATTTAGACTCACCCCATAAATTTTCCATAAAATAAAGCTCAATTCTTACTCTTGAGTTTCGTTTGAGGTTTTTGATCAGTCAAAATGTTTTTTCTCGTAAGCTTTTCGGCCCAATATTATACTTAGCCGCCCATTCGCTTTTTCAAATGCTTCTCTCTGTTCTCATCGTGCTTGTCTCGTTCCTATAACGATTTTACAATCCAGAAGCGATTAACAAAAACTTTAAATCTCCATCCTTCATATTTCGGCCCCGACATGCACGAAAACTTGAAAAACCGCCTTTACGTTGACGTAGAGGGTACATGCACTGGTAGATATGGATACATAATCGCAGTAGTGAAGATAGAGAACTACTCCCAAGGGAAAGTCTTGCCATCTCTTGGACTTGCAGAGTTTACAATCACCTATATGGCAATCGTATTTAAGCCCTTCAGAGGCGAGGTTGTCGATGGAACAGTTACGCAAGTTATTAAGGTATGTTTGAAAATAGTAGTCGCTTGATTGTTGAGGATATGTGACTCAGATTCCCGAGGGATGATTCTAGATGGGATTCTTTGCAGAGGTTGGACCTCTCCAAGTATTTGTTTCCAATCATGTGAGTGTATATTCGTTATGGAACTTTAAAAGAATCGTTTTGTTATTCTAATCAAATTTTATGCTGAAAACAGTTGATTCCGTCTGAATATACGTTTGATCCGCATGCAAATCCTCCTGCATACATTGGAGAAGATCAGGTAAGAAATAATTCAATATCAAACTAGCATTTCCCATTCGGACGCTGACTGTTAATGTTTCTCCTTGTTCATAGCCAACTATTGAAAGGGGATCCTGTGTGCGAATGAAGATAGTAGGAACAAGATTTGATGCAACTGATATTGTAAGCTTATTGGTTTTGATTTGTCCTGGAAACCGTTTTTAATTACTCACAAGACTCTTGCGATTTTCTAGTTTGCAATTGGAACCATTAAAGACGATTTCCTTGGAGTAATTGACAGATAACGTCGTATAATAAATCTTTCTACGAAATAGATTAAATCAAGCAACTCGCGTCTGAGACACTAGTTGAAGTGTTTCTTTAATTCTTTCTACATAAGCAAACTGTCAGCCAAGGTTCTCTTGGACGCATTTATCGGGGATTCAGGACGAGAAATTGAAATTTTTGTTGTAACACTTTCCAAGCTTCAATTTAGACAGTGCTTGATACTTCTTCCGCCCAATATTCAAAAATTAGAATTTTGCTTACAAGACAAAATTTTCTAGTATAATTCTTCTTGATAAATGTCAAGGAATTACGTTCAATAAACAGATCAGCTTGTGTTAATTGATTCCTGTTAGCGAATTTCAGATACATGATAAATAGCCCGAAGACTATTTATTTACAATCTCATGTGCCACATTATTTGACTTTTGGGGTTCTTACGCAAGAAATCCAAGGCCGAGTTATCGTTATTATTATCTCTTAAGTATTACTTTTTCTGATTGAAGAAATCATCTAAATCATCCCATTCACCTTAAATGAGGTGGACATTTACAATGTAAACTGTTATTTTTGCTCAATGATTTATCAAGACCAGTGTTTTATAAACAAACAATAAAATAAATAATGAGGACATGTCGCGCGATTCGTTTGAAATTTGATTTTGACATGCGACAAGTTGATTGTGAGGGTCTTATCCCAAAAAGATAATTACCCATAGCATCGTACCTCGACGCTTTACATTTACTTGTTACAGTCAGTACTTTGTAAAATGTTTGTTGGCTTCATGTGACATCGATAATCGTCACGCGTTGACATATCAGGGTGTCCTCTTTTGAAAACCCACATATACTCTTCTGCTAACAAAAGTTACCCAGAAAAATTTAAATCAATTTCGTTTTGATCTGTTATACATACCTGCATAAAAGTTATACAATGATTAATAATAAGTCATACGCGTTGCTTATCGTTTAGTTAACAAATTTTATGTCTATAAAACATGCTCGTGTGTGCTTTAACTCAACATATGAAATGTATGATTTATTTATTATATTATATAACATTGTTTAACGCAGATCCGTCGTTTAGATCATCTTTTTTTTCAAAGACTACATTGATTGAACTATACCAATACCCAATTCTTTCTTAGTAAAAACTACCATTTATTCTGTATATTGTATTGATCCGGTTGATTTTCGAATGATAGAACGTTAATACATAATAAATAAAAAGAGCAGTTTTTGACACACTTTTCTGCAAAGGCTTTGAGATTAAAATAAATCGGATAAGCGCTGGTGTATATCTTGACTCCATCAGAGATGTTAATAGTGGGGAAAACTATAACTCAAATACCAATAAAGAGAATGTTGTATGCTCATGCTATTGTGCAATACTAAAGTTAAAGTGTCATGATGAGCAGAATGTTAAGAGTCTCGCCAAAAGCCTATGCCTCGTAAAAACTTAGCTAGACGCAAAAAATACAACAATCCAAAAATGATAAGATATTACCGCACAACGCATTTCAAAAATACTGTATGATTCGCATCCACGAACTTATATAAATAACCTGTTATTGTTATGCCCAGCCAAATGCGATTACTGCAATGAAGGAAATACATTTAGTAAATAAGGTTTCTTTTTAGTGATTGGGCGTTATTCCGCTCATCATGGCACGCTATAATTAATTGATATTTCACTTAGTAAGTGGTTTTTTATTTCATATATAAATTACGACTATGCGATGCTTTGTCTTGTAATATATACAGAATCCGCTTTGACGAATAGTCCGCGTTAACAGTGGAACGGTACACGTCATTAACTGGGTAGAGATATGGCACACGTGACACATCAGTAGAATTGTTATTCCTCTTCTATGTTTCTCAATAACAGTTTTACTTAATTATAACGCAATGATTGATAATGCATTTACTTATCAATCATTGACCAGAATTATAAAGCAGAAATGTACAAATAAATATCGCACAAATTGTCCTTCTATATGTCTAATTGCGTGTAACTATTCTGGATTATATTTTCACCCTACCCGAAATCTTAGCGTCACCATAACTCGATCTTTTTTTCAAATGCTTTTCGTTCTCTCGTCTCCCAGTAATCACCGCTGTACACCCACCCATCATCCTTTAGCTTAAACCACTGGGGTTCCCATTTCTGACCTGCTTTTTCCAAAAACTTTCTATATTCTCTCTGTTTCTGTTCTATTCTTAATTTTTCTAATTCTGCATTCTCTACGTCTCCTTCTTCAAACAGACGTTGGTCTGGTCTCCACCTCGTATCAGTATTTGGTAGATAATCTTTAATGTCATCGGTCAACTCGTTCAGTTCTATGGCGTATTGAGTGAATCCATAATATTGTTCATGATCTGGTGGTGGTTTGCTTGCTTTCCATATAACTTCTAGTTGGTTGGGTCCTATTTCGTGGTACACGACTTCATTCCATTTACCAGAAATGCTACCCACTTTCTTCTTATTCGAATCCAAGAGCACTCCATTGATGTCATTTTTCGGTCCGTTACTAAACATGCCACTCTGGTAAAAAGTAATCTCGCACGCTTCACCCGTTGTGAGGTTTTCTACACGCATTACTCCTGCATGTTCGAGATATTTATTTGACATCATATTGCGAATCCACGTCGATGGTTTGTTGAAGCTGAAATGGTCTCCATGTTTCGGAATTGATATGTTTACCTTTCCGAATGATATTAATTCCTATTAAAAGATAACTGATCAGCGCACTTGTGCGTGCACACGCATATATCTTTATAACGATACTATAGAAAAACCTACCATAGATTTACCTATGATCAGAATCTCATTAGTAATAATCCTACTATTAATATCAATTGTAGATCCAGCAAAGATGTCTTAGTGACTTACCCCAAAACTTTGTCTTCAACTTCGAATCTTGCCAAAAGACCCAGTCTTCTGCTTCAGCGTGACACTAATTTTATGAAAATAAGCCAATATATCTACAATCATAAAACAATCTTCACGTAGTTATACTTACTGCCATTATTGGTGGATGATGACTGACTTTCTCAGAGATAAACCTGAAGCCTATAAATCGGAGGAAATTAGAGCGAATAGTTCTTGTTCATGACAATGCGTATCTAATCGTAAACAGTTTTTCTTTTATCAAACTACGCACCTTTGTCTTGTCGTAAAAACTCATACGTCTCACCATGCAATGGATTAAATGGCTTTCTTCCAATCCTATACTGTGAAGATGCAAAACCGCTTACAGCAAATGCTGCAACATGTATCAGTCTATCCATTGAGTTACTTAAACTGGCTGCTTTATGTAACAAATCACTATATTCCAACTCTTCAGCAAGCTTCTGTAGAAGATTTATAGGCTCATTCAAGGATATCGGCATAGTAATGGTAGATAAATCTTTCCCCACATTCTTCTTCAGAATAGATAAGAAACTAACAGAATCTCCACAGACTGGATACGGTAAATTCTTCCGGCGCTGAATAGTCATCGAATCAATAGCAGCTGGTGCATTGATCTCTGTCAATGGCCCAGTGATGTCCTCTTGTTCTGCATCAGTCAATTCTTCTGCTTCGCTCTCTTCTTCGATAACTTCAACAATAGCTTCATCAGCATCACTATCATCTTCGTCTTCTGTATCATGACTAAGTACTATATCTTCAGCATCAAAAAAGATTTCGGAATTAGAAGTCAATGACTGTGCACGGTAGCTGGCGTCCTCTATTGACTCGAATTTGTCGGTGCTAATGTCATTTGCTGTCTGTTCAGAATCGGTTGGTTGAAGTTCGGAATAATATTTTCGCAATTCGTCGTGTTCAGTTACCAATTTGCGGTAGGCATTATCAATTGCTTTCCACTTATGTGCTTCGGAAGCAAAAAATTCAAATAGTTGATCCTTGTCACGTTTTAGTGATTCATAGGTCGTATTCAACTTTTCGTGCAGATCAAAAGTGCCCAGATTTGGGGGTGTTGGTGAAGTTGGAGATGGCGCATCCGTCGAACTAGTATCTAGTCAGATCAAAAGAAAAACAGTTAGTCATAACAACTAAGTGTAATATACGCAACGTGTATCCGACTTTAGTAATAAGACAGAGAAGAATGTACTCACGTCTTCCAAGAGAAATAAAAGGTTTCCTTATTCTAAACTTTTCATTTGTCGGAGTATGTGCTCTTTGGATATTAGGTGAAGGTGGGTTATCAATTGACATCTTTAGTGCATCTAATACCTCCTTTACTGTATTTAAACTATTATCCATGCTAGAAGAAAATCCGCGTATTTTGGCCAATTCTTCGCCGGTTTCCGTTCTTATAAATATAGAATCTCTATATAAACTCTGTCGCCTATCAATTATGCTCTGTCTTTTGTACAAGCTTGCTCGCCTAGACAAATCTATGGATTGACGAGGCGAAGTGATACGTGAATAATCAGGATCGAATAGTTGACGTTCCTTTGAGAGATTAACATATTTCCTAATGACAGCCATCCATTTATCAAAGTCTTCATTAGTCAGTGTTTTTAAATGATATGTAGCTGTTCCAGAATCCATATGTATTGAACGGAAAGCACGATTAGATGATACAGTCGATAGTACAATATATATTGTTCCACGACAAGGACTGTAAGGATGTTGATAATATGAAAGAATGCCATCCTCAATTCGTACCCAGCGCTTGGCCCAGCCTACATCAATCAAGTACATAAATGAGCACGCTTTTATAATTGAAATAAAATCAACCAGTACGTACCTTGCATCTTTTTCCGCTTCTTCTTTAACATCCAACCAGATATATCCGATTTAGATGTTTTCACCTCGTCTTGAGATCCTTCTAAATTAATAGACATTAGCGTGGAGATTTACATAGATTATATCTCGGAATACTAGTAAAGCCCCGCTTACCATCTCTCAAAGCCACGAAGAAGGTGAGCAGTTTTGATGTTTTTCGAGAGAAGGAATTGTCTTCATGAAAAAAAAAGATACATTGTTGGTTTAACGCCTTCATAATCAACAGATCAATCATGGCATGCAATAACGTACTCACCAAAACATAAACAATACATTCCGTCTTCGTGTACAAGATAACTTCCTTTAATAGTTGTGCTCGATGAATTATAATGTTCGATAGGCAATATTTCCTTCATGTCTGGATCATTCAAAACCTGCACTGAAACAGACTTTTTTCTTCCCTTAGTTGGTGAATTTAGTGTCGAGTGGACAGATGTCGTACTCGTATCTGGTAGTGAAGTTCCTATCCCAGAGACATTCTCGCCTGGTAACTCTTCATTTTCATCAGTTTCGGTATCCACTGACGTCCTGCTTACAGCACTGCTAACGCTGTGTAGACTTGCACGCGATTTCTTAGTCGGAGTCAGGCTTTGTGGACGGTAAGCAGCTGGAGACAAAAGACTGTCAAAAGAGGGAGCCGGATGGCCATTGGAGCTCTGAGGTGTAGAGATAAAAATGTTTGAGGTCGATACGGCGGCGGGAGTTGTGCGTCTATATAAGCCAAAAGAGATGTTTTTCCTTTTAGTTGAAAACCACCAGAGGATTGTTTTGCCTTTTGGTACATGAATATAATGAATGAATACGTCGCGGGGTAAAACTTCTACTTCTTGCATTTTAATTTAACTAATTTTATAATTCAACGATTGTAGAAGCAGTATACGAGTTGTAAGGCTGAGAAAGGAACCGGGAGTAGGACAGGGAAAATGACAGAGAATCTCGCAAGTATTAAAAAAATGAGTATACAAAGTGAATATTAAACTCGAATTTCATAGTCGCTTATAACTTTATGTTGCACAGCGCTCCAACGATATCGTTATAACGCAATGCTGAAAATAGGATAGCGTTAAAACGATACTTATTCGAGCAAGAAGTTTTGTACCAATTATTATATCGTCAATATTACGACCTTTAAAACTTTTTAGAATTGAGCATAGCTAAAGTATGCAGAATATTTTTGATATCTAATCGAGTAATGCGTTCTTTCCTTTTAATTCTTCTCAGTATAGCAGCTCTTGAACATTTAACTCACACAGCGACTCCCCCAAAAATTCAACTCACATAGCGACCCCCAAATTTCTCCGACGATTCTGCAATTCCATTGGTCAATATTTGTTCGAAAAACTTTGATTGTAATTGGTTCTTCACATGTAAGGATTTAATCTGGAGTAACGCCAGCCGCTCCAATCCTAATTTCATGACCAGAATTGAGCAGGCTTACACTTGGCGTCAAAGTCGTGATTAAACGTTGAAAACTAGCATATTAATATTAATATACTTATATGTGCACCTAATAAAAAGTAATCAAATACTAACATTCAACTACACAACCATTGAAGAACGTTATTAACATACAGTGTGTCAAAAAAAAAAAAAAAAAAACCGGAATAAAAGGTTTATTCACTGTGTCTCAATGAATGGACCAAATTAAATAGTTTATAGCTTACTTGAAAGGTGGAAACCAACAGATTTTATTAATAACCAATTCTCTCTCCGCGATTTTCAATAATAAGCTCACAGCGATATCTCATTGAGCCCACAAGATTTTTTATAACAGTATCCGGGATACTTCTCCACTCCTCCTCCATAAATTGCTCCTGTTTATTGATATTTTGGGCATCCGTTTCTCCACATTACCCTTCACAATAGCCCACAAATTTTCAATAGGATTTAAGTCAAAACTATTGAATGGCCAGTCCATGACTACTGGAGCATTCTCATCAAGAAAGGCTTTAGTAAGACGACTCGTATGCTTGGGGTTATTGTCCTGCTGAAACAATTTCTGGGAAATGTTGCTGAAGAATTTCGGCGTAGAATTTGGCATCCATGATTTTTCGAAAGCAAAACAAGTTTGTTTTACCAGTTACACAAAATCCACCCCATGCCATAATAGATTCTTCAAATGATTGGCAACTGTTGCATGGGTCACATTTACACCTATTTTCAGCAACTTTTTGTCAAAGTTTGCATTGACAAGGAAGTATCTCGCCTAATGGATTGCCCGAGCATCTTCGAAGCATTTCCGATAATTTTTCTGGGGCGACCATTGCCACCAGCATGTTTGGTGGTTCCAGTTTCTTTTTTATATTATCATATATCATTGAAAGTGGTATGTTTGTACATGCATGTAATTCGCGAGCATTACGCACACCCTCGTTCCACAAGTATAATAAAGTTTTGCGTTGTAATTCTTTCTTGGTAGCAGACATTGTGCAATGTTTTATTCAAAAAGTTACATATGTATGCAATAAAAAAGTAATTTAACTTTATTCCTAAATCTTTGTGTTTGTTTTGAATCAAACGCGTTGCAAATTGGTCCCAAATTGGGCATTTGTGATGCGTACAATTTTCTTTACACACTGTATATTATCTAGCAATTTGCTTTGCGTGCTATGAGCTTTGACGCTAAAACCATAATAATAGAGAAACCATTCATTATATAGAAATTCGTTTGTGAATGTAAACATTTTTCGCAAAGCGTTATTTATAGATTTGTGAAAGTAAGCGACTAGTGCTTGCTTCTATAATAAATCTTGCGATGATGCACAATATTTCAAGCCGCTCCATTAAAGATGCTTATTAAAATTATATATAGTACTACCTGTATATTAATATGAAAAATTATAATTATAGTGGTTCAACTGAATATGAAAAAGCCATGCGTTTCTTGGAGACAGGTTGCAATTGTGGTTGTTCAAAAAGATTGTGAGAGAGAAGCTTGCCGAATTACGTAAAGCGTTTCAAGCTCTCTCTAAATCCGAACAAGATATTTTTTAATGGCCCAGCTGAAAGCAATGAATGGTGGAGAAATAACTGCCAGCCGACGTCTTAAAAAAAACGCGTATTAATAAGAGAACTTTTTATTATTGAGATCGCAATACGCCCCTCTGTCAGAAAACGTATCTTAAGATGTTAGGAATTGGCCGTACGCACTTCGAAAATGTCAGAAACCATCTAGCAACGAATGGTATAATATCGCGTGTTTATGGTAATATTAAACGAATGCCGTGATGGAAAACCAAAATCACCATTGATACAACTGTTGCTACGCGGCGGTGAAAATTTTTCTCGAGAATTACGCTGAAATACATGGACTACCAAGTCCTGGTAGAAATGTCAACCATATTACTCAATCGCTTACACTTTTGCCAGCTAAAACGAGTTATAAATCCAGTTTATCGTAATTTTATTACAGGTCTTGAAAATGATAGCGTGTTGAAATTGTTAAAATATGATGCATTTCATAAGTTATGGCACCAATTAACGCCTTATATTCAAATCATGAGTCGAAGAACGGATTATGTGACACGTGCCAACGTTTTCGGAACGGCTTACAGTATAACGCTCATAAGGAGGAAGAAGCAAAAGATTTGCTGAAAAAATACAAAAAACATTTAGTTAAGGCTAAACTAGAGAGAAATTATTACGACAAAAATACGAAGTTAGCAGAACAACAGAGAAAATTGATAGACGAGCATCTTATAACAATAGGTAAAGCTGATTGTTGTAGCGTTGACGCGATTGTTTACTACAGTTACAATTGAGCGTAAAACGTTCACGTGCCCCATTCCGATCAACAGGTAAGTAAAATTTATTACCTCAGTTCGCGTAAAGTACATTTATTTGGTATCCAAGATGAAACAGTACGCAAACAAATTAATTGTGTTTTCGATGAGAATGAAATAATAGGGAAAGGGCCTAATGGCACGTTAAGCATAGTATTCGATGGAAGTAAACAATTAAATAAAGGTGAGAAATATTTAAATATTACTTGCGATAACGCGGGAGGGCAGAATAAAAATAATGCCACTATTTGATTTTACCTATATTTAGTAATTTGTGGTTAAGCACAGCTGGATTAAACAAAGTTCAGCGTTATGACAAGGGAAAAGGTTTTCAATACTTAGACCTAAATTCCGTGTTGGGAATTTTCTTTAAAAAATTGAATGGTTTACAAAAATTTCAGCATTTTCTTTTTGAAGCGGCCAAACCTGGTATTGTCAAAGCTCTAATGGTTCGTACACTGAATTTAATTTATTGAAAACCCAAGAAAAGCAAGTGTTTCTGATATTAACAAAGAGATTAAATTTTTTTCTATTTGGTTCTAACTCCGCCTCCTTTGGATTACAAAAGACAAGAATAGCTTACCATAATATCCGCCCATTCGTTAGAGATGAATTCAAGGATATTACTTGTCCCAAACCAATCTATACTGATAATGAATAAAAATATTTCAGTCAACCACAAATTTTATTACTTTATAGTTTTGTAGATTGAAAAAATAGCGAATTTAAAAGTGGTGGTAGGTAGTAATTCAATGGGTTATTTTGGTGATTTAGGAGGAAGTTTTAAATTTGTTGAAATTCGTTCTACTCATAAAATCGATAGGGCAATTGAATGAAATAAGGAAAATGTCAAAAACGAGATTAGACATTTAGCGACGTACTTTATGTCATGCATGCTCTCTTTCCTAAAAATACAGTAATTATCAAGACAGCCCTTTTTTAAGAAAAGGCCAAAAAAGTTGCTTACAATTTAAGAATGGCAAGAGTTCAGATAAATCTTATACTATGTATTGACAAGGAGATGCCAGCATTATTGGAAAGAATTATGTGGAAGTGCAAGTTCCTTTTGATTTTGAAGAAAAACGCTTAACTTGGGCGAATGGTCAAATCCCCGAATTTTTTTGACAGGTTTATGATAAAGATGATGCAATTACTTGAGGAGTTTATGATGAAGTAATGGGTGAAGATGGTGTTGCAGTTAGTGAAAGAATTCGTGAAGAAGAAATTACTGTTTACGAGAAAAAATTAAGTAGTGAAACATCATCAATATTTCATCGCTTTATACTTAGAAGTAATTATAGGAGTTATGTTGAGAGTTTAGTCAAAAATGGCACGGACGCCACTGGAAAAAAATGATTAACAGATGATGAATATAATTTAGTTGAAAAAAAAATTGGACAGAGTTGCTAATAAAGTACCATTAGCTGCTATGAAATCTCTTGCAAGTTTCAGAGACAGTGCAAGTACAAGAGCGGTGGAAATTGATGAGTTAAAAAAAAGAGCAATTGGTTTTAATTCAAATCAGATAAAATGGCTTGCTACTAAATATAAAAAAAATAACAAAGTTACTGATTCAATAATAAATTTATGAGATGAATGAGCAACAGATGCTGATGCTGTATTGGAGAATTTAAAAGGAGAAGGTGCTAAGTTAGGTAAGAAAGTTGATGAATTAAGAGAAATTAGTGTCAAAACATAAGTAAATCGGTTACCTCGGTATCAGTTTAACGTCTGTGGACGTATTAAAAAATTACGGGTAAGTGGTTTAATTACTCAATTCAAGATCTTTCGGGATAAAAAAGTTATCGAGAATTATTATTTATGCGCAATATTTTGGGATGGATTAAAAAGCGAGAAGTTTTAAAAACTGATGCTACTTTTAATCCTGATGTGGAGATAGCCGCATTAGATGCTGCAGAAACTGCTGATCAAGGTAAACTAGCTAAATATAATAGTTGAGTTGAAAAGGGCATTTACTTTACTGAACGGTTAGAGCATTGAAAAAATGATGATGGTAAATTCTTTAATGAGGAAGCAGTAAAAAATTATTGGAGTCAGTGGGACCTAGTGGAAGAAAATGAACTAGTACTAGACCAAATTGATCACTATCTTAAGCATAATCCAACTCCACCAGAAAAGAGAATTCTTCCAATGGAACTAAAAGGAGCTTTAGGAGTCAAAACTAATGTGTTTGGTGATTTAACTAAAAAATGAATTGCTTATTCCCAAAATATTGATTTTAAAATCGAGACCAGTGAAATTAAAAAACCGGCTGACAAAGTTAATGGTAAAGGAGCTAAAATCAACACTACTACTATTAACCTAATTAAATATTGCAAAGAAGTCCTGGCTAAAGACCGGAACTAGAAGATGATATTTATGACCTTCCTAGTCTCAAAGATAAAGATCAAGATTGTGTCAGATCCGACGGATATCGATAATAATCTTCCGTGATTTCCGCTCTGTGGTACGAACGATCTACAATGGCTGCGG